>OMLJ01048526.1:0-10159 GCA_900302595.1 Gadiculus argenteus | reverse complement strand
TCTGTATTTACCTATAGTGTGTGTGTGTGTGTGTGTGTGTGTGTGTGTGTGTGTGTGTGTGTGTGTGTGTGTGTGTGCGAGTGTGTGGGTGTGGGTGTGTGCGTGCGCGTGCGTGTGTGTGAGTGTGTGTGATTGTGCGTGTGTGTGTGTGTGTGTGTGTGTGTGTGTGTGTGTGTGTGTGTGTGTGTGTGTGTGTGTGTTTGTGTGCATGAGCGTGTGTGTGCGCATGTGCGTGTGCTCACATTTCATCACATGGTATTTTTTTTTACCATTTCATTGCAAAGATAATAAAGATATAGAGATCAGTGAACATATAGGAGCTTCGATATCAACTCTGATTCTGAATAACAATCCAAACGCTCATATCCAAACTGGCAACCAACATACATGACGACACCTCAGTACCACAACTCTGTGTATGTCTTCAGGTCGTGTGTCTGCATCGAGAGCACAACCTGTAGCTCGTTGGCAGTATTTATTTCATTTTTATTTTACTTTTATTTATCCAGGAAGGTCCGATCGAGATATAATACCTCGTCTTCCAGCGAGTCTTGGAAGTGTATTCAGAGATCGGCCTCGTCCTCCCTGATACATCGCTTGCTTAAACCCAAAGGCATCCACCCTACAAATGAAGCAAATACTCGGAATGAAATGTCAAACCACAAAACAAATTGGTTATGATGGAATGAGAAACTGTGTTGATAAAATAGAGCATATCTGCTGAAGGTAAAGATAAGGGCAGCGGAGTCTGCTCCTCTCTGTGGACGGGGATTTTTGTGGAACCAGAAGGTTCTCTGGTCTCGGTGTAGACATGTCCTTATGAAACCACTCAGTATCAGTGTTGCCAGATTGGACCAGATTTCCCCCCAATCTTGCCAGAGCCAGATTGGGCTCAGTTCAGTATGCGGGCTCTGCTCAGTATGGTGGTAGGCTACTACTGTTCTGTAGGCCTACGTCTGCTATGGGATTTATCTTTGACAACATTGCATGTCGAGTTTGCTTTCCTTACCAGCTCCTTAATGACAGCCAGGCGTCTGAATTACTTTGTCAGTTACCTTGGATAAAGCATATAATAAATTACAATTTATATGATTACTATTCATTAAAAACCAAACTCATTCATACTCATATTTGTCTGTTTTGGAATGCATAAACAAGGTAACATCCATCTCTGTATCTTGACAACGACGAACAAATTGGTAAAAGTGGAGATCTGCTGCCCTCTCTCGTCGGCAAGATGTCATTGCACACAAAGTGCTGCGTCATTAAGTGTTTTTATATTCCTAATTATTGTGCATAGAATATGCACAATCTGTGCACTATTGTGCATAGAATATGCACAATCATGTTTTCCCTCGGTTTTTTTATTATTCCAGCGACCAAAACGCAAAACCTATTCAGCGCTTACTACTAGGTCATATGATACAATTCAAACCTCCTGACAAAGGTCTTGTTACGTTTAGCTGTGCTATGTTATTTTCATATTATTTACATTATACTTTTTGAGATATTCTACTTTTAAAATACTGTAGCGCCGGTGAAGAAGCAACACAGAGACAGATTTAATTCCTCGGTAGTCTGCGTCCCATACACCGCTCGACTGCGACTACCTTTTATTTCAGACCAACATGATACAGGATAAAACGATGTACCCAACGAACACACACTACAGGTACTGGTCACAACACACACACACGCCGGTCTGAACACCAATACTCCACTTCCCACAATCCTTTGCGCACAGTGGTCGCCACACAGCTCCCCTCGGAGGGGTCAGTCATCCCCGACGACCCCATCACCCGACACAAAGTCCTTCAGGTGTCCAGGGGGCCGCCACCGCCGCTGGACCCCTTCAGGAGCGACATCCACTGGGCCCACAACCCCGTCAGAGGAGCCACCCAGAACAGGGACATGAACGAAGGGGACGGTACGGCGCAAGTCTGTCCTGGTGGAGCACCACCACACGCCCCCGTCCAGGCATCCGCAGGCGATACACCACCTCCAACACTCTGTCGAGGATCTCCCCCGGCCCCTGCCAGTGACTCCACAGTTAAGGGGAGACCCCCTTCTTCCGGACGGGGCAGTGCACCCACACCCTGTCCCCGGGTGTGAACAGGGTCTCGACCCCGACAGCGAGTGTCATAGCCCCGCTTCTGCCTCACCCCTGATGCACCCTGGGCCTGGCGGCCGTATTCATGGACCACCAGCAGGCGATCCCTCAGCCTGCGGAAATAGTCCATAGCCGCACCCCCGGCAATCCCAGGCTCGGGCAGGGACCCGAACACCAAGTCCACCGGTGTCCGGAGCTCCCGCCCGAACATGAGGACGGCCAGCATGCAGTGACTGGACTCCTGCACTGCCCTCCGATAGGACCACAGGACCAGGAGAAGGTGGCGGTCCCAGTCCCGCTGGTGCTGGCTGGTGAGGATGGCGAGCCGCTGACAGACCTCCTCAAAGACCTGGGACGCTGTGGAGCTCGGCTGGAACCCCAAAACGGGCGAACATCTCCTCCACCAACCTCTCCGCGGTGGTGGCGGCACTCTGGTCCGGCACCGCATATGCCTGAGGCCATTTGGTGAAGTAGTCCATGGCCACGAGGACGTAGCGGTTGCCGGAGTCTGTGACCGGATATGGCCCCAGGACGTCAACCTCAACTCGCTCCATCGGTGCTCCCACCAGGTACTGCTGGAGCGGGGCGTGGGAAAGCTGGGTGGGCCCTCTCTGCGCCGTGCAGGTGTCGCAGCAGTGGACGTGCAGCTCAACGTCCCGTCGACAGCCCGGCCAGTAGAACCGCCCACGCAGGTGGTGCAGGGTCTTTGCGTTCCCGTAGTGCCCCGCTCCCACCGAGCCGTGGACCAGCTGCAGTACTTGCGGACGAAGCACACGGGGCACCAACAGCTGTAGGGTGTTTCCCTTACCTCTAGGGTCCTGCCACCTGCGGTAGAGCACCCCGTTGTGGAGCTGGAAGCCTCCCCACTGGGAGTGGTAGGCTTTCACCTCCGGCCCGCTCGCAGACACCTCCGCCACCACCTCTGCTCGAACTGGCGTGGCGTCAGCATGAGCAACCCCTCCGCATCACCGGTGGTCTGGACAGCGTCAACGGTCTGGACAGCGTTGGTGGTCTGGACAGCTTCGCCGGTCTGGACAGCCTTGGTGATCTGGACAGCATCGCCAGTCTGGACAGCCGCCACCAGCGGAGACTCATGGCCCCGCTCCTCCTGCCGCAGGCAGTAGCGACACTCCAGGGCTGCACAGGGCCGTCGGGAGAGCGCGTCAGCTGTGGTAACGCCCCGCCCGATGCTGGATCTCAAAGTCATACTCCTGCAGAGCCTCCAGCCATCGTGCCACCTGGCCCTCAGGGTTCTTAAAACTGAGGAGCCATGTGAGGGACGCATGGTCGGTGCGGACCAGGAAGCGCTTCCCATGCAGGTATGGGTTGAAATGCCGCACCGCCAGAACAGCTCCCGCCGGGTCACGCAATAATTGTGCTCCGCCCGACTGAGAGTGCGGCTGAAGTAGGCCACCACACTCTCCCCCTCCCCGCACCAACCCCCACGTTGCTGGCGTCGGTGTCCACGATAAAAGGGTGGCGAGCGTCGGGGTAGGCCAGGACCGGGGTCTCGGTGAGGGCCGCCTGGAGACGGCCGAAAGCCGTGGCGCAGTCGTGGTCCCAGACATACGACCGACCCGCCTCGGTTAGGTGGTGAGAGGGCTGGCGACCGTGGCAAAGTCCCGGATGAACCGGCGGTAGTACCCCGCCAGGCCCAGAAAGCTCCGCAGCTCACTGGCGTTGGTGGGGGTCGGCCAGTCCCGGACCGCCCCCACCTTGGCAAGGTTAGTGGCTACACCCCGCTCGCTCACCACATGCCCCAAGAACAATGTTTCCCGGGTGAGCAGGCAGCATTTAGCAGGGCTCAGTCGCAACCCGGCCCGGCGGATGGCCGCAAGAACCTCCCATAGGTTCGCCAACGCCCCGCCGAAATCGCGGGCGTGCACCAGCAAGTCGTCCAGGTACACGACACAACGACCTCGGGGGACGTCCGCCAGCACCCTCTCCATCAGTCGCTCGAACGTAGCCGGCGTGTTGCATAGTCCGAACGGCATAACACGGAACTGCCACAGCCCCTGCCCGATGGTGAAAGCAGTTTTAGGCCTGGCCTCGGGTGCCAGCCCCAGTCAGTAGCCGCTACGCAGGGCCAGGGAGCTGAACCAGCTAGACCCCCTGATGTAGTCCAGCGCGTCGTCAATCCGAGGGAGCGGGTACGAATTCTTCCATGTGACCTCGTTGGCGGTAATCCACGCAGAACCTCCAGCTGCCGTCCTTCTTCCTCACCAGGACGGCCAGAGCAGCCCATGGGCTGGACGAGGGCTCAATCATCCCCCTGGCCGCCATCTCGCGGACCTTGGCGTTTGGCCAGAGCCAAACGATGGGGCCGCAGGCGGATGGGGCGGGCAGAGCCGGTGTCAATGGCATGCTGCACCAGCCCTGTCCACCTACAGTCATCATCCCGAGCAGCAAAAATGTCCCCGTACTCCTCGAGGTGCAGCCACAGCTGCCGATGCTGCTGTACGTCGAGGCCAACTCCACTGCGCACCCATAACGCGTGGACAGCCTCAGCGGTCTCGGGGGAAGGAAAGACGGTAGAAACGGGGGCGCGGGGATGCAGGGAGCGGGCAGCGGCCGGGGCTCCCAGGGTGTAACCTGGCGACTGCTCCGCTGGTCTCCAGAGCCCCCGTGCTCTCCCCGCCCCGACTGGAGTGCCACTGTCTCCGTGCCCACGGTGATGGCTGCTCCAGCCATGTCCAACCGAGCACCCCAACGGGTCAGCAGGTCCAGGCCGATGATGCATGAGTCCCAGATGTCGGCAAGCCAAAACTCATGCACCACCTCCTGGCCACTCACTCGGACACCAGCTGCTTCCATCCCCACATTCCGGTCTCCTGCCCCGTCACCGTCGTCAGGCGGACGCTAGTCGCCCTCCACCCTTCCGAGAGGGCACCGGTGGTGCCCGGGAAAACGCCTGGGCGCACCAGGGAGATGGTTGACCCCGTGTCCACCTGGGCCTGGCAGGGTCGACCGTCGATCCTGCATCAGAGGTAGAGGCTCCGGACACGGCCCGGGCCGCCAGCCAGAGCGCACTGACCATGAAGAGGGGTAGAGTTCCGGAGTGGTGGTCCCCTAACTGGGCCACTCCGCCGTAGTTTTCTGCCGAACGAGGCGGTCTAGCCTGTGGTGCCGGGGCAGGGTAGTCACGGGCCAGGTGGCCTGGTTCCCCGCAGCGGTAGCAGCGCCGGTCAGCTCCGGCCTCGCGCAGGTCAGGGGGTGATGGCCGCAGGCGTGGAGGCCGAGGCGACGGCCAAGCCTGGGAGACCTCCGCTCCATCTTCGTCCCGCTCACCGTAGTCCACCCGCCGGACATGAGGTTGGGAGGCACCAGACGGCTACGAGCTGGGTTGGTTAACGAACTCAGCCTCCGCCTGTTCGTTGAGGGCAGCGCCAAGGGTCGGGGGTCTGGTGAGGCGGACGTGCCATCCCAGCTGCTGCGGGGAAAGCCCACGGAGGAAGGCACTCAAGGCGGGGTCCTCCCGCACCACAGCAGGGTAGTTGGGGTATCTGCGTTGCGCGTACAGCTGAACGTCCGCCGCGTAGGCTCCCAGGCGTTCCCCCTCCTGACGGCGGCGGCTGGTTAGCTGCTCGCGGCTGTAGCAGACACCCGCCCACTGCCCGAACCGTCTCTCCAATGCCTGGGTCATGCTCTGTGTCCTCCTCTTTTGACCACACTACGGGCAACCCCCACTCGGGGTACGCCTTTTCCATCTCGAGGATCCCACTTCTGACACCAATGTAGCGCCGGTGAAGAAGCAACACAGAGACAGATTTAATTCCTCGGTAGTCTGCGCCTCATACACTGCTTGACTGCGACTACCTTTTATTTCAGACCAACATGATACAGGATAAAACGATGTACCCAACGAACACACACTACACCATGAATAACGGTCGTAACATAATGCCAACCAAACAAAGAACCACACAATAGAACAACAACCATACAACAACTAACCCCAACTCCTTAACCCCACACACTGGTAACAACACACACACACATGAAAACGCCGGTCTGAACACCGATACTCCACTTCCCACAATCCTTTGCGTACAGTGGCCACCACAATACTATTTTTCACAATGGAAGTCAATGGGTGGACCGCGGAGCCCTGTCCGCCAATTCTCTGACACTTACTACTTCAGACTTCGTAACTTGGTCCATTTTTTATCGTTTACCTTCTTTCAAAGGTGTAACAAATCAAGACACTTGTAGCTTCAATAATCTGGAAACTTTTGTTTACCTTTATATATTTTTCAGTCACAGTTTATCGGCTTCATTTTCAGTTCGTCTTATTGATTTACGCTGAGGTTAGAGGGGCATTTTTATGCACAGTAATCCCTTAGGATGGGATTACATTTTCTATTTTTTATATGATCTTTTTATTTCGATCCAGGGAACACAACACAACTGTGTTCTCTCGTAGATTCCACATATTCTTATTCTAATAACTGTAGTCACCAATAGTCTGATTAAAGTAACCACTACTGATACCTAGTGGTCTGTAGGTGAAATACTATATATCATCAAAGGTCCATATTCCCGTTTTTGGCTATGTCAGTTATTTTGTTGTCAAGCATCATGGATGTCTTGAAAACAGAGTGGTTGCAAACTAGCTGGGGAGATAGTGTTAGCAGCTAGCTATAGTCTAAGCTACCAGCTAGCTTCTACCTAACTTTTGGGTACCCAGATTAGCTTCTACCCTATGGTTGTAACATTGACTACATTGACAGTATCATGGTTTAATATGACAAAGTATTTATATACACACATTTCTACCTTTGAAAAAAAACTAATGACCTAATGTCAACATTATTCGATAGGCCTTGAACAATTGTACAATAAACACTTCAGTCTTAAACAAGATCCACTTTTACAACTCCTTTCTGTCCATCCATAACTCAACTCATTCACACTCAACTATCAATCTTTGCATTGGCTATACAACCCTCAGCTGAACTGAAATGTGGTTATGGTTCTTAGCAGATGCTTTTATCCAAAGTGACATGCGTGACAAAATATCATAAATATCACAGGCATTTCTATGCACAGTAATCCCTTATGCGTGGGATTACCTTTTCTAGTTCCACTAATACTTCCCTCTCCGAGCCCTAGATGGCAGTAGATATAGGCCTGGTTTTCCCATCCCACTCGAGCCAAGCCAATCCTATGTGATGCTTTATTTATCTAATAGGATTGTTTTTTTAATAGTACAATACGTACTGCACATTGAGAGCCTTTTGCGGCTTGGGGGTCACACTCCTCAAGAGAATTATATTTTAGTGTACATTTGCATTATAAAAACAATCCATATTCCTTTCAACGTTATTCCATTAAGTGTTTTCAAATATACCCAAGTGCTTGTGTACGCCGTAATTACATCACGCACAACAAGATGGATCTTCCCCCGGTACATGGATTAATCAACGTTGCTCTTTGCATGCAGGCTGTCACTGCGTCCTGCCAATGACACCCGATGCTGGAGTATGAAAATAATCGATGCCACTTTGCATGTGTTACAACAATATTGACGATGAGGATGATCATAATATAGCTTTATTGCAGTTGCTGTTACCGTAACAGTTAGTAGTTATTTTTTATTTAGAGAGAGAGAGACAGAGACAGAGACAGAGACAGAGACAGAGAGAGAGAGAGAGAGAGAGAGAGAGAGAGAGAGAGAGAGAGAGAGAGAGAGAGAGAGAGAGAGAGAGAGAGAGAGAGAGAGAGAGACAGAGACAGAGAGAGAGACAGAGACAGAGACAGAGACAGAGAGAGAGACAGAGACAGAGACAGAGACAGAGACAGAGAGATACAAAGTGAGAGCCAGAGAGAGAACGAGGGAGAGGGAGAGAGAGCTCTGCATTGGTGTGTTCTCAGCCAGACTCCCCATCACTCTCACCCAGATTAATATCAGCGGGCCACAAAGGAGGCCTCTGTGCCCCGGCAGGACAGACTCCCGGGACAATGAACCTACTGTCTGACAACACTATCTCTCGCTTGCGCTAAACCAATACACACCTCTTAATCCAGCTCATTTGCATGGATCAATCATAGGGAGGCTCCTCTGCTATTCAACTCAGATCGTCCCTAAAATAATCCACTTCACGCTGCAGTTTGGGAACCAGAGGAGGAGGGAGAAGGCTCCTGCCCCCTCGTAATGGCTATCGGTTTTTGCTCCCACCTATTCATCTTGTAGAGTGGACCGCCCATGGTGTCGCCGATACCACTCCTCATCCTACTGCTCCGTGGGGGGGTCTGGTCACTCTCTCCAGACCTGCCGTCCTACTGCGTCTCCTGGCCAGATGCTGGAATGGAGAAAAAAAAACAGTTCAAGGCGTGTACTATGAGGGGGGTCAACTCCAAAGCCCTGTTCAGCTCCCTGACGTGTTCCCTGTCCCTCTCCTTCTGACATTCACATTCACATTCATGGCAAAGCCAATTACATTAAAGGGATAGTTTGCAAATCGGTCCTCATATCCAAGTGAGCCAGTGTGTTATTTATCATTGGAGATCGTTTTCAACATGTTCTAGTTGCAGAGATCGCTGTTGCTAGGCTAGCGCAAGTTGATGGGAACTGCTAGCCTGCCAATAAAAACAGTTTTACCCACTCCACAGTACACCTGAGGCAAATCAATTATAACGCCAGACTATCGATGTAAATGTTGATAGAATAATGTTAGAAATAAAACTACCCTTGCATCGCATTGGATTTAGTTTATAATCCCTGTAGTTGGAAGCAGGTTACGGCAATGGCAGACTGATATTATCTGGAGTGTGCTTCTCTGTTTACGTTCTGCTGGACTGAATTGGTTGCTACACCGGAGCAAAGTAAAATTTCGCCGCTGCTGAGAAAGTAGTCCTTCAAAATGTAATGCAATCATTGCGATGCAAGGGCATTGCAATAGCATTTTTCTATTAACTCAGACATTTACATCGATAGTCTGGTGTTATAATTGATTTGCCTCGGGTGTCCTGTGGAGTGGGTAAAACTGTTTTTATTGGCAGGCTAGCAGTTCCCATTGACTTGCGCTAGCCTAGCACCAGCGATCTCTGCAACTAGAATGGGTTAACAATCATTAGGTTAACCCATTCCCTGTATACGACAAAGATAGCTAGGATAAGATGATACACAATGATAAGTACTATTTTTAAGTGTGTTCAATAAGTGTGTACATTAAGTGCCAGGATGTACAACATACAAAAAGTGTGTAAGAGGGGTGTGGGAGAGTTCTACGTTCACTTCGTGCTCGTGGATGACGACCCCTCAGGTTAGCTGGAAACGATGGTCACCACACTGCTGCTATGGCTGTGGCTCTACTCAAAGATGTTTGGTCCTAGAATGCTATTTATTGACTTTTCCCTCGCCTGTTCTTGCAGAGCCACGTTTTTACACTTTCCAATAAAACACCAATAATTCCTGGCGCTTGGAATACCTTTAGCGTAAGTCTCCCAGGTGCCATTAATTTATACTGATGGCTAAAATAGCATTACACATACATGAATAGATTCATACAACACGCCCATTATAAATATAATAAGCCTTTGTTGATAAATGCATACAGAACAAATATTATATGGGACTTTAACCAGTGTTGACCCTTGACCCCCGTTCAGCTGCAGACGAAGCAGACTTTGAGTGTATTGATCAAGGAAGTCCATGTTGGTTGGATCACAAGACCAGACACAAAGCTTGTAGCCGACCTTTGATCACAGCAGGATACTCAACACAGAAACTGATGAGCCATTACAAACCAAAGGAATAATAATAATAATAATAATAATAATAATAAGAATAAGAATAATAATAACAAGTATTATTAAACCCCTCTGGTACCTATTTAACCTTCAACTGATGGCCTCGTCTCTCTGTGTCTTTTGAACTGTTGACTCAGCCAACAGTGGAGACATACACAAAGACAGGAGGGAACCGTTCAAAGATACAGAAACTGCAGGACCATTCCATGGACAATAGACATATCAGATATGTCTATTTATTAGTACACATACATACACATATATTATATATATTATTATATTCAGCTGCTACATCTG
>OMLJ01048525.1:0-10514 GCA_900302595.1 Gadiculus argenteus | reverse complement strand
TTGCCAATGAAAGGGCTTGTTGGAAATCTATAACAAAAAAAAATCTATAGCTTCAGTTCCAGTCATTGTTCCTGAAACAGTCCGACTTCATTGTACCCGGCCTGTGTTATAAATTGCTTGGCCTCTGCTAAATGCATGTAAAAGGTGTAAAACCTTGCACACACCATGACAGTCAGCCTCTCTGTCTCACGCATCCATACAACACGAGGGTGAGAGGTTATTCCCCTACATACAAAAACACATGCACACACACACACCACCCGCCTTCATTTTCACACACCCACCAACACGGCCACATAATCACACACACACAGCACAACTCAGATCCACTCCGATCAGAATCCGATTTAAAACCATCACACCCTTTCACCCTGAAACTACACCACAACTCCCCGAAAGCACCAACGTGGCGGGCTTCAGTCCTCACTGCAACGCCTTGTGTTCCACCACAGGTCTGCCGGAGTGGAGCAGCTCATGTACATCAAAGAGGACCTGATAATCCCCCACGTAAGTACTTTGCAGGCGCGCATGCTTCAAAACAAACACTCTCCCATGATTGACGTGTGCGCAATGTTTGAGCGCCTACTGGCCGGACCGGTCGGCAGCAGTCTCTGGCTCCCTCGTCGGTCAACAGAGCCGTGGGATAAGGCCTATAAAAAAAAAAGTTTGGTTCCTGTTGGTTGCCAGTTGAGGTCATGGTAGGGAAGGTAGGGAATTTATTTTATTTTATTATTTTATTTTTCCAGTGGCAGCGAGTGATAGGTAGGACTTTTTTCTTTTTTTTTACGCTTCAAGCGCCTCTAACGTGCAAGCAGGCAACACTTTTTTCATGAATCATGAACTCAAAATACAATTTTATTTCTCTTATTTTACACCTTTGAGGGAAAACCATGGCCAAAATATAATTTAGTCTGCAATCATATAAATATTTTAGAGCAAATTTCGCAAACCATGTTTCCAGGGGAGCTCAGGTGGCCACTAGGGGAGCCATGGCTCCCCTTGCTCCCCCCTAACTCGCACCCTGATTTGTGGGTTTAAAAAAAATAAAATAAAAATCTTTTAAAATAGAAAAAAATAATAATAATTTGGATCGCACATAAATTGACAGGGTCGGTCGTAAACCGGAACCAAAGGCCTAAAGCATTGACATTTTGTGAATTGTTTTGTTTGGCAGACCGTATGGCATGGGTATCAGGACGGTGGAAACCGCATTCCTGAAAAATTGTTTCGCGTCTGTAAATCATCGTGAATGAATCATACCGGTGACAGTAATGATATGCCTCTCTCGCTCTCTCTCTCCCTCTCCCTCCCTCCCTCTCTCCCTCCCTCAGCATCACAGTTTCTATGACTTCATTGTAACCAAGGCCCGTGGAAAGTCAGGTGAGTTCACCCTGGGCTCAGCAGGTCGGTCGGTAAAGTGGTATCAGGGGGGTCTGGTCTATAGGTGCGTACCCACTAGGACTTTTTAGTTCCGGTACTTTTTTTTTTTTTTTGCTCCGCCCACGCGGTAGCTCCCAGTCGTCACGAACGCACCACAGGGAAGTCCGAGACGCTTATCAACGGAGCGTCGACGAGCTACGAGCGGCTCAGAGAAGTACCACCTCTGCTGGAGGACTGTCTGAGCCGCTCGAAAGAGTCTTGAGGGGTGGATCGTCTCTCCAAACCACACCCACAAAGGTTCCTAGCGGGAAAAGTACCCCTAGTGGGTACGCGGCTTATGTGTGTGTTCAGGAGGGTCTGATCTGTGTGTATGTGTGGTCTCAGGAGGGTCTGGTCTATGTGTGTGTTCAGGAGGGTCTGGTCTATGTGTGTGTTCAGGAGGGTCTGGTCTATGTGTGTGTTCAGGAGGGTCTGGTCTATGTGTGTGTTCAGGAGGGTCTGGTCTATGTGTGTGTTCAGGAGGGTCTGGTCTATGTGTGTGTTCAGGAGGGTCTGGTCTATGTGTGTGTTCAGGAGGGTCTGGTCTATGTGTGTGTTCCACAGGTCCTCTGTTCAGCTTCGACGTCCACGATGACATCCGCCTGGTGAACGACGCCACTGTGGAGAAAGACGAGGTGCGGTCGCCTTTCAATGAGGGGTGGACCCCACAATACCATATTATTATTATTGTTATTGTTATTATTGTGAAAGACTTTTGAGTGCCGAAGCGATACGTATTGAGACTCGACACAAATAATCTTGCGGTTATTTGTGTCGTGATTCTATTTTCTGATTATAAGGTTTATATTTGAACTGTATTAATATTTTTTGTGTGGTGTTCAGTTTGGGTTCCTGTTCAACATGTCCGACCTGAATTGTTTTAATGAAACTGAAGGCGCAGAGCTAGCAATACCGATATAGGTGTTTTGAATCCTGTACGGTTCTGTAACGTGTTCCCGTTCTCCTCTCTCTCTCTTCCCTGTCCCTGTTCTCCTGCGTGTTTCCGTCGCCTCGCAGTCTCACGCGGGTAAAGTGGTGCTGAGGAGCTGGTATGAGAAGAACAAGCACATCTTCCCCGCCAGCCGCTGGGAGCCTTACGACCCCGAGAAGAAGTGGGACAAGTACACGGTGAGGGGCGCCTAGTGTTTCCATCATTCCTAGTTCCCCTTCTGGGTTCTGCACTGGAACGCGTGGAGGGCTGCTACGTGTTAGCTTATCTTTCCCAGTTCCCCTTCTGGGTTCTGCGCTGGAACGCGCGAAGGGCTGCTACGTGTTAGCCTATCGACAACATCTTTGTAGGATTTTCCACTCAGCGGGTTGTGACTGATAAACAGTTGGGGTTAGGATGTGTAAAAGGTGGAATCGTGTAATTATTGTGTTGCAATGTTTAAACAAGGATGAGATGGTGGAAAAAAGGTCCAATGCCAGTAAAGGGCCAGATTTATATAACCGAGCATAGGAAACACTACCTCACAGATGAATCTGCTACCGCGGCCAGGTGCAGCCCCACTATTATAGCCACACTCGTATTTATACATCTGCTTCTTATTGATGGCATGCATTCTTCTTCTGGTATTACAATAAAAAAAATAAAAATAAAATTGGATACACCCGTGGGTGGGCTATATCCATTACCAACCCCAAAATAATAACTTGTGTCCCCAGTTCCCCCCTAGGTTTTGCGAACGCCCCCCAGGGGGTGGTACCACCCGTTGCGAAACCATGATCGAGTATATACTTCGGCTGTTTCTCAATACCAAGTACGCAGACTAGGGACTCGCGTACTTGGAACTACGGACTCGCGTACTTGGAAGTACAGACTTCTGAGGACGGGAGTACGCACTTGCAATTGGAACAGCAGCGGACTCAATGGAACACCATCTCAGCTCTGTTAACTGTGCTTTACGGCCTCATGTAGGCAGCCTATACCCCAGCCTATTTCATTTTAAAATAGTATGTAAATATTTTGAATGAATAGGCCTACATTTTTGTTATATTTTTTAAATGTTCCTGTATAGCCTATTTTTTTTATAGCTTACATACTAATGTTTTAAAACATGGGAACACGAAATGCCGGTTTAAGAACGCATCGAGAACACTTCCGGGTTTGAAGTCTGCACTTGGCTTATGCATACTTAGAATTGGAACAGTACTTGGGCTCTGACTGATGACATGTCAAGAGAACGCAAGTACACAAGTACAGACAAGAACGTGAATTGAGAAATGGCCTTCAGCTTCTTGTTGTTGGCATGCATTCTTCTTCTACTTGTAAATACATCAGCTTCTTATTGTTGGCATGCATTCCCAGGAACCAAACATCTTAGCGATCAGGGGTTTGTTTCCCAAAAGCATCATTGATAACTTCCTTAGCAACCTACCTCTTAGGTCCCTAAGAGCCCGCTGCCGATATAACCTGCCTCTGAAGCCTCCTCCGTCACGGTTATCTAAATAATAAAGGAGTGAAGTACAGCACTTGCGTACAACAGTGTGTGTATTCACACACACACACATGTGGCGCTCGCGTCGTAGCTCATCGTCTCATTGGCAGGCCAACTTCTCTGGGCGGGCAAAGCAGAGAAGGGGGAGGTAACATTTCCCCTTATTACGAAATAAGGAGAAAGCTCCCAAATCGGCGCATTTGCACTTTTCTTTTTCAAAGACGGAGCAAGATACCTACTGCTCTTTTTACACCTAACGTCATTTCTAGCTACTTGGGGATAGGGGTGTAACTGTATGAATATGTAACCTCACGGTTATTGTGACCAAAATCATCCCGGTTTTCGGTGTTATCACTGTATTTTTTAAAAGTGTGTTCAACAGTGTTGGTCAAGTTACTTCAAAAAAGTAATTAGTTGCGGTTACAAATTACTTCTCCCAAAAAGTAATTGAGTTAGCAACTCAGTTACCACATTGTAAAAGTAATTAGTTACTCAGCAAAGTAGCTGGAGTTATTTTTTATGTTCTATAACGCTGTTGCGTTCTATAACATCTTAGACATCTTAACATCTAAGATATTTACATTAAATGATTGAGGAATACAAACACTATATACAGTATTTTAGAACATTTGATATTTATTTGAACTCAATAGATTGCAGCCTGCCATATGCATAGAAATATAAACATAGAAAATAAATATTTTAAATAAAAGTGTAAAATTAAGACACAAATGTAAACTTGGGTAAAAAGAAAAAGGAAAATCTGGCCATTAAGTAGTGCAGTCTCTGTAACTGTATATTAGGCCTACTGCACAATAAACAGAACACTATCCTACTCTTAAGTATTGTCTGGAGCTCACGCTGGCTTTGGGCTTGGGGTTGGGTTAGCAGCTGCAGTAGCAACCAGTGTCATATTCACAGGGTTGATGTAAGGTGCTTCATTAGATTGGGGTTACTTGAGGCAGGTTTTTTCCCCTGGGCATAGCGTGCATGTTACATACACATTCTTGCAGTTAATGTCGATGAGTGAGAAGTAGTGCCGGGCTCGTTGCCATTGTCGTGGTCTTGTGTGTTTACTGTTTAGTAGTTAGTTAGTTAGAGCGTGCAGTGAGACAGCGCGAGCAGGGCAGGATCCGCCCACCCAGTCAATCATCGCATTTGCAACGGTGTCAGATTTTATCCCCACCGTTGTGAAGCATGCCTGGTGCCTGCTCTCGCCTGGTGCCTTGAGAGAGCAGGTACCAGGCCTTAGGCACCAGGCCTCACCTGGTGCCTGGAGAGAGCAGGCACCAGGCGTGCGCTTCATTCAACCAAATTGTAGTAACGCGCCACTTTACATGATCAGTAACAATAACAGTGTTGTAACGATGAGAAAAGTAATTCATTAGATTATTGAATTGAATTATACTGAAAAAATAACGCTGTTAGTAACGCCGTTATACTTAAATGCTGTTACTCCCAACACTGGTGTTCAATATGTTCAGAAAGCACTGGTAGGCCTACACAAACTGAAAGTAAAAAAAAAATGGTTAAAAGTTTATGCCGTCAGACGACTGACTTCGGCTGGAGATGGAATTCCATTTAAACTAGTGCACTGTTACCCCGGCAGAGTTCTACGCCCATCTCACGGCCGACCAAAGCTTCATTTTATGCTTCACTTCTATTTTCAAGCGTTTCTGCAGCGTCTCAACGCCCGGGAAGTGACATGTTGGCGAATATTTTTAGACCCGACTTTTGCGTTGCCACGCAATAACCAGGGGGGGGTGGGCTGAGCTGCCCGGCAGCCCGGTTCGCGGGCGGACTGCGGGGAAAGCCCGGCGGGCAGCGCGGACCGGGACTCTCGGGTCCCCGAAGCGTGAGTCCGGGAGTTCTGCTTCAGGAATTTTGGTGGTTGTGCTTGTTATAAAGCTTGATTTCAACTTCAAGAAACTTAAAAACATTGTTGTAGGCTACACAGTGCGCCTGCGCGGCAACTTCAGGAGACTCGGATGAAGCGCTGGGAAGGATTTAAGCACACGGTTTCCATACCGCGGGCACGGTTATCCACCGCGATAATTATTTTATTTGAAATTAAAACGGTAATAGTTATTGACAACATTTTTCTCGGGGTTTACCGTTACACCGGTAACCATTACATCCCTACTTGGGCACCACAGGCAGGCTAGGGGAACTCATTAATGTTAAAAAACCTCATAAAGGGAAATGTACATGCCATGGGACCTTTAACATCCACTGCAGCGACAACACAAGATGCTGCCCCCTGTCAAAATCAATAGGCAATCAAAACAGTGTAGGATGGAAATATACAGCCTAGGTACTGTTAAGAGATTGACAGCCTTTAAACATCTGTCATTAGAACTGAGGAAAAAAGACACATCTGGCGGGACTTGGCCGGTGAAGTTGGCCGGTGCCAAAAAAAACTGTTCTCCGGACAAGTGCCCTTACCACTCAGCCATTTGACTCTTGCACAGCAAAACTGAGAAACGTCATTTATTTCCTTATCCAAATCCGAGAGAATAGTGCAGAGAAAGCGAATTTCTTACCAAACTCATTGTTTGAATGATCTTTTTTCTATAAACCTATCAACCGTTTGCAGCAACTATATTGTATTGTATAGATAGTGCCTATGCTGATGAATTCGCCAGTGTCATTAAACATTTGTTTGATGTTTTTTCTAAACAATTATTTCCGAAATTGTTTCTAATGTTGATACAAAGGATAGGTAGGCTAGACACAATCAAGTTGGTGAATATTAACAACAACTGTATAACAAGCATGTAGTCTAAATATCAAAGCTTGTGAGGCTTCCACCTGTGACTGATTGAATGAGCAACTCCTAACCCCGCCTTCAGAAAACATCTGTTCACTAATGCATTAAGTACGCAGCTAATCAACCAAGAGGTCAGCTACGTATCGCTGTTAGCAGGAGGTTTTTGGGAAACACTTGTACTTCGGCTGCTGCATAGTACAACTGGGCATAGTAATATGTCAGTAAAATGCTAACGCACCGACTGTTTCGGGAAACACACCCCAGGGCTGTATGGCTTCCACACCTTTTATCTACATTTGTCAACTTTACCAGTTCCATATTTGAATATTTATATTCATATTTGTTTCAGGCCATGGCCCCTGGCAGTTATTTGCTGCTCAAATAGACCACACGGCAGCAAAAGGTTGAAGTGTGTATTATGTGTATTTCTATGCACAGAGGAGCAGACCCACTATAAGTGTTAGGAGAGACATCCGTGATTAAGGCCTGTTCAACGGCTCTATATTGACATTGAACATTCTTGGGGTGCAACTAGTCCCTCAATCACCAATCAAATCCTGTAATATAACCAACTTCCCATCCTGCCCTGGTCAATGTGTATAACGACAGAAAGTATGCAGTTTTATTCTCTCTTTCAGCAAATCTCACTAGCTTATGTGCATAGAATGGACTGGCTGAAATCCGAGCATGACTCAGCATAAACACACACTAGCTGTGACACCCATGGCGGTCTATCCTAACTCTGATAAGCTCCTCTTTGGAGCGGCTCAATCAATGGATTCAGCTCAATCAAGCACAATTTGGAACAATAACCATGTGCATCAACTGACAAGTAACAAGCTTGTCAGCAATTGGAACGGAAGTGTCAAATTCCTTCCTGAAATGGGTCGTCACTCAAACTGTGCAACAGTTAATTTAAGGGAATAAATTTCAACAGCAATGACTCCAACCAGCGTTTTAAGTTAACTCAAACATTGACTAATAGATTACATCTAAACAACAGGGGAAATCCTCAAGGAAAAATAATGTTATTGGAATAAAAATGTGTCATTCAGAAAAAACGTTTACTCAAAGCGACTTCCATTGATTTCCGACATGGATTATTATGGAGCGGGTGGGAGGGTGCACCTTGCTCATCGGTTACTACGGCTGTGGATTGGGGATCGAATCCACATTCACTGCTGCAGTCCGAGACCTACCTCTGAGGAGTTGGGCTCCTCTTTGGTCCGCATTAAGACACCATTGAGAAGAGCGGTGTCTTTTGCCACCTCTGCCAGTTGTTGGAGGAGCCGGGTATCCGCCAGTATCGCCTCGGGTATGCCTTGCTCCATGGTGGTCCACCTGGAAGGTACTGAGGAGAACACATAACATGCATCATCTAACGTAATATAACAACTCACCTGTCCCTACATACACCTGATACCGCTGAGTCTACAGGAATATATGCACTTCAATTCAGCACGGTGTGTTTTGTACGAGGCTATCGATCAAATATCTTCCCAGTAAATTTGACTACTAGTCTGACTAGTTTCGCTCACACTTCACTTTCACAATACGAAACTACAGGCTTGCTATGCCTCGGCTACAAGACAGATATATCGGATTTATGCGATAACCATTATAGTTCTTACCTGGCGAAGGCGTAGGTAGAAAACACTAATAAAGACCACAATATCCTTCTTAAAGCGTACTCCTCAACAACAGCTCAACATTCTCGCCAATGCATTGCGCATGGTCCAGCGCAGAACCATCCGGCCAATAGGGGCGCTTCTGGCCTGAGCCTCAGCCAATCACTCAATCTCATTGCGTCTGACCCGCCTCCTGCTCCTCGCCAGCCCTCGAGGCTGTCCACGTCCAGCAGTACATATCACCTCACCACCACATCGTACGGCAAGCAGTGTAATAACTTCTAAAACTATAGTCAATTAAATACTATTATTTCTTGTTCCAAAGCTAAGAAATGAATGATAAGAAATATGACATGTTGACGGAATTGCGTTAACCGCTGTCAGCCAGGGGGTGGGGCTAAAGAGGTCGTTTATGTCTGACAGCCGCCGCCATAGACATATAAAGAGTAGACGCCGCATCGACCTACTGGCGCCGGCGAGCCATGGGGCCGCCATATTGGACCGGTCGACCGCCACACTAATCTGTTTGGCTGGTGCAATGAACTATCCGCGCATTGAATTCATCATAACTCACTGAATACAAAACTTATTTTTTGCTGGAAAGGTCATACATGTAGCTATGATACAGGAAACGTTTTTTTTTTGTTTTCTTCATTTAATGTTAAATGTTACTTGTGAAAAGTAATCCCCCGGGCCCTGCTTGCGATGGTCCGCCTGTTTGCTCTGGCATCCTGTCTGTTCTGCTGCTACGCAACAAGAGTATGACCGGTCCAAGATGGCGGCCGCATTTCCTGCGCTCAGCAAGCCAATGCGGCGTCTACTCTGTATAATGTCTATGGCCGCCGCCTGGTTGCGCCGTGCGTGCGAATACTTCCTGTGTTTATTCCGACTTCCTCTCAGACAGGTAAAGGACATTACGGTTAGCGATATGTAGTGGTACTGGTATGCATGTATTGCACATGGGAGATAGACAGTTGACCATACTGGGAACGGTATGGTACGGAACTCTCCGACCCACTGCCACATCTCGTCCCCGCCCCCCTCGTCACGCCTTCGCACAGCTAAAGGGCGCATGCCCATAGAACACAGTATAACAGTATTGTGAATTATGACTGTCTCTGTGTAGCTTCAGCCACAATATCATGGTTCACCACATCCTAGCTCTCTGAGTAGGAAATCTGTCCGTCTCTTTTCCACATGCAAAAAAATAAAATCACCAAAAAAATAAAAATAACTTTCATACATTAAATGAAAGAATATTATTAAAGACAGAGACCGGAGACCATCAAAATAGGCAGTTTTAGCTCATTTTCTAATAGAAATCGATGGCCAAGGGGTCGAACGTAATCTTGGTGCTTACGTTACTCTTGCTTTTAGGAGTAATGTCAAGTTATCAATATTCCTACATGTATACGATTCATTTCATTTATTTGTCCTCAGACTTTGATTTACGGTGGTTTTTGTGGCTCCTACTCATCGCAGAGTGCAGCTGTAGGAGCCTCGGTAACTCACTCTGAGCTGTCATTATAGTCATAAGTCCACCTTTAGGGCGGTTCCTAGCAGTCACTCTGAGAGCTACAGGCAAATATACAGCTACAGGCTCAGGTGGGAGAGAGAGAAGAGATGGGGGCGGGGGGGAGACAGAGATAAGGTAGAGAGAT
Source organism: Gadiculus argenteus (assembly GCA_900302595.1). NCBI lineage: Eukaryota > Metazoa > Chordata > Actinopteri > Gadiformes > Gadidae > Gadiculus > Gadiculus argenteus. The sequence continues at coordinate 598 of OMLJ01048525.1, read as the reverse complement.
AAAGGGAACAAGATAGTGCCAGAAAGATATTGTTGTGTTTTATATTATTGTTGTGTTTTGTTTGTAGAACAACAAATAGGATATAATCAACACTATGTTTGTACCCATATGTACCCGAGAGATATGTACTAAAACGATATACCGTGTGTAACGTATGTAGAAGAATGCATAGGATATAAACAACCGTGTATGTTTGTAACCATATTGTATGTGTTTGTAAGTGACAGTACCAAAAGGATTTTCTCTATGTGGGAAATTTGTAGAAGAATACCATAGGATATAAACAATAGAATAGGTTTGTACCCATATTATATGCATTTGTAAGAGAGCTGGTGCAAAATAAATACGCTATGTGGGGAATTTGTAAAAGAATACACAGGATATAATCGACATTGCATGCCATTCCCCCCTGCCATGCTCTATGTCCTGGCGTCCGCTGCTAGATGGCGAGTGGACAGCTGTCCAGAGCGGAGGCGTTGACACGCGAGGGCGTCAGGCACGCGTGCCACGTGATGCTCTACTGCCACACACGGGCCAAGCTATTCCAGAGCACGCCCATCGGACACATAGTACTGGTGAGAGAGAGATAGGGGCCGGG
>OMLJ01048522.1:0-10288 GCA_900302595.1 Gadiculus argenteus | reverse complement strand
CTCACACACGGCGTTCTGCGGTGTGTGTCAGTGATTGACGCGCTGTTGGTGTGTGTGTGTGTGTGTGTGTGTGTGTGTGAGTGTGTGTGTGTGTGGGTGGGTGTGGGTGTGTGTGTGTGTGGGTGTGGGTGTGTGTGTGTGTGTGTGTGTGTGTGTGTGTGTGTGTGTGTGTGTGTGTGTGTGTGTGTGTGTGTGTGTGTGTGTGCGTGCGTGCGTGCGTGCGTGCGTGCGTATGTATGTGCGCGTGTGTGCGTGCGTGCGTGTGCGTCTGCCCGCCCGGGGGATCTGGACTGTCAGATGTATTTACGTATGTCTATGCTAATTTACTCAAATGCTAATGTAGCTTGTAATAGACACCGGGCACAATATTGACTGCGACCATGGGGGACACGGAGACAATATCTGGTGTTGCGGTTGTGTTGTGAGTACAGAAAGAGGCCAGGGCTCTGAACACCTGCTTGGAGGGCTCCTATGCAGAGGGGTTGACCGGTTGTTACATGGTGCCAATTCCTTTAGCAAATCAGGGTTTAATGCAATCAAACGCACGCTAAATGACACCCGGTCGACCCGATCGCTTGCGTGCTATTGGTCGCCGCTCTAAGTGAAATAGAATTAGCTTCACCTCCGTCTCGTCTCATTAAATGTGTGCTGTAGCTTACGAACACTGCAGCATCGTCATGGCGAACCTGTTGGAATGACAAGCATGTAGATAAAGCTATAGCTTTATAGTCCAGCTTTAGTTTATTTTACCACGGCCTGTGCATGTCTTGTCTATTCTCAGTGGGAAAAGGGAAAAGTGGTAGTATTTACAATTAAGTTTGCAAAGTGTTTTGATGCGCTTCAATTAAATAGTGCTATTGCAAGCCAAGACTGAATTGGCCAGTTACATACATTTAGTGTTTTACTAATCCAGCTCAGACTATCCCACTGTGACTTTGTACAGACGGCCATTTGTTTAAAGTCATTCATTCAGCTTTGTTGAGGATTCCTTCCATTTAAGTATCTTTGGTTCCCTACTGCTGTTTTTTCCACTTAATTAGGTGAGTGCTGCATGCAGCACTCAACTATGATTCTTCCTCAGTTTTATTCTTTCTTTCTTTCTTTCTTTCTTATTCTCTACAAACTAAGTGTGCAGCTTCCTAGCCCTGCTTTTGACAATGTCGTCACCATTTTTGGGTGTTCCCATGGACCTCGGAGCCCGACAGAGGGTCTTTCGGGACAGATCCCTTGGCATTGCCTGAGAATATTCTTCATGAGAGATACAGGTTCTCATCAGAGGGTATTCACTATTGGATCGTCCTTGTTGGACATTATGTAGACAATGCTTACCGTTGCGCTAAGTGTCTCCGTGAGAGAGTGGTAGAGCGGAGGTAGCGCGCAAGTCTTGAATTTCTGTGTGCGGGGTTCGTCTCCCAAGTGAAGCGCATATGAAGCTTAAAAAGTCACAATTCTTCGTCATATAGAATACTTATTCATTAAACGCTATGGAATTAGATTTTTGTGCTTATTTCAAACTTGAACCCATGTTCTCATGGACGTGCTGGCACCACATCTATGGGGGTAAATGGAATGATGATGGACCAGCGGGATTTGAACCCCTCTCGCTGGCGTTTGGGTCTTATAGTAATCCACTACACCACCGCCGCTACATCCCAGCAGTTGAAAACACACGATACATTTCGGGTGTATTCAAAGTGATTTAAACAAAATTATTGAATAAGGCAGGTTGGACGTTGCGTTTGTATTTTTAAATAATCATCTCTCTATTTGGATTAATGCATTTCTGCATTTGGCATAGTTATTTTATAGACTATAGAATATGTAGAATCTTTTCACTTTTCACTATTTTTTGCCAGCACGTCTCCCTAGCCTTATTATGTGCAACTGTGTTGCCCCTAGCTGTTTTCTGATTTTTTAACTCCTCATATGAGTTCATTGAGTGAAATAGATCTATCCAGTTTGTAAAGGTGAGTAAAATTTGGCAATAAACGCCCCTTTCACCCCCCTTTTACGTGAACGTGCATTGAACCTAATCATAATACATTTCAGTGTTTGTGTGTGTGGAATAAGGATATTTTATCAGCAACCATTACATGATTTGGTTGGATCTTATTTGAGGGATTCAGTCAATGTCATTTGAGTGTTGTTTGGTTTCCTTGGTGTTTAATTGGTGTCATGCCCTTGTATCCAAATCATATGTGTATATGTGTATATATATGTGTATATGTGTATATATATATTGTATATACACATATATATATATGTGTATATATGTATATGTGTGTATATATATGTATATATATATATATGTATATATACACACATTTGGTAGGATACATTTCAACCACTTTATTTATCTAACCTCCGATTTGTATCCACCATTCCACTGTTACTGTATATCTCTTTTTGAATCCATCAGAGTGCAGAGATATTTGTGTATTTATTTATTTTTGATAGGATTCATTGGAAACAGTGGTGATAATATAGAATATATATATATGTATGTGTCCTTTTTAAATATTCAGTATAGTTTTGGATTTAAATTTGTTTATAGTTTATTATAGTATTTGTTTCAGTTTGTGTATTAATCTATACTTTTTTCCATTCTTTATTAAAGTTTACGGTTTGTTTTTATCCTAATCTAGTTAAAGCGTCTTTGAGAACTTTGCATTTGGTCACGTGATTCTCTCTCTCTCACTCTCATCTTATTTGACAGCCTTTACCAGAGGAGGTCAGATGTGTTGAGGAGTCATGGAGAACACATGCAGCCAGTACCTGTTCCTCTTCCTTCTCTCTTTCTCCACCAGCCCACCACCGCCTGTTGAGGCCTCCATAGATTGCCTCAGATTTGTCCATGTTAACTGGATCAGAAAGCCTTGGATTGTAGCCAATGACTACTGCAGTTCTCACTATGGTGGAGACAGCACGTTAGCCAACGCAAGGAATGCTCCTCATCTATCATATTTCTCAGAGATTTGTGGAGGTTCAAATATGAACCGTTGCTGGGTCGGACTCTGTTATAAATGGGAAAATTATGTGTGGAGGTGGAAGAACTGTCAGATTAACTCCCTGCCTGACACGATATGGCATGATGATTCCGGTGCGTTTACATATTTCAGGGCAAGCTGTTCGAGAACTTTTGTGGTAATGATAGGTTCTTTCTTTGTGAGCATAACCTGGTATTTGAGGAGGAGAAGACATGGGAGAAAGCTCTCGACCACTGCAGGGCTCTTGGACCGGACGCAAAGGATCTCCTCAGCTTCCACGACGAGGAGGAATTGTCCCATCTCCAGTATGAGATGACCCGGACCCAGACGGAGGAGGTGTGGATCGGTCTGCGTTGGCTGGCGGGCCGCTGGCTGTGGATGGACCGGACCGCCGGTGGCGTAATTACCTTGCCCGAGTGTCCCACCAACGGGAACCACTGTGGGACTCTGTCTGGGGGAGGCCAGCAGGCGAGGAGCTGTGTGGAGAAGAGGAGATTCTTCTGTCGGAAATTACCCCCAGTTTGATCCTGGTGACCTCAACTGATTACTTAGTTACGTCAGTGATTCAACGACATAGCTGAAAATGTTTTGTGCTCATAGATTGAAGGACCATCTTAAACATCCTCAAGGCTAAGCTAGTAGGTCATCAATACAATTTGAGTCATTGTGTGTCAATGTTGTATGCTGTTGTTGAGGTTATTAGATTATAGTCATAGTCAGATTCACATGTATGTATAGGATATGTTGGTGAACATAAGATTAACACTTAAAAAAACAAAAAAAAACACTAATCCGCATGTGTGTATAGGATCTGTTGTAAAGTTTAGATTATATTCAAACTAAAATACAAATTCACTATGTGTATAGGATATGTTATAAAGATGATAAGATAATATTCTCAATGTACACATATTAAGCAAAATATATGTATGCAATCTATTGGTGTTATGTAGAACTTGTAAGTTGCACTTCTTTCTATTTTTTCTATTATATTGAATGTGAAACGCAAACTATAATATCTGGGTGGTCTCATGAAGCATCAACCATACATCTACATGGGGGGCCAACTAGGAATCTATTTGCCCCGACCACCAAAGGGTGGCATTGCCATCCGTGAGAATTGAATGCGTTGAGAAAATATCTCTTTTGAGTTGACTGCTCCTGCTTCTGTGGGAGGCATAGCCAAATTTTATTTTATACGGCTCCCAGTCTCATTTCAGACCATCAGGGCATGCCTCCTCTGACTGGTTCATGGAATCCTCCTTGCCTTTAAGTCTGTAACAAAAATGTTTACTCTTTTTACTCTCATACTCGTTACAATCACTAGAAGAAAGGCCCAAGTGTCAATACTGGTTCCAATTATTCCTATCAACAGTAAACACATACAAATATCTGCTGTGGCTTCTGACAGATTTAAATGTCATGATTTGGATACAAGGGCATGACACCAATTAAACACCAAGGAAACCCAACAACAACACTTAAATGACGTTGACTAATTTGAATAGTGAAAAAAAATAGAATCTGTCAAATAAGATCCAACCAAATCATGCTATTGTCGCTGACCATTAGTCCTTAGTCAAAATACACAAATACTGACTGGAACCCTAACTACTAATCCACACTTTCAACACAACATGCCATTCCTACAGTTGATTACTTCTTAACATTGGGTTTCTAATCCTGGTGTTTTATAATATTTAATATAAACTCATATAATATTTTAACTCATTTCTTGTGTTGTTTTTGTATCATGTTGCTAGAGTTTATGCAGTTACTTTCTCTCTCTCCAAGACACCCAGGACAACTAAGTCAGGCGGAAATGTCAGGACTGCACTTGATGTCAAATTTATTTCAGGGATTTGTAAATCAATTAACGGGGACACATTATGAAAACAACACTTTTTCTGGGATTTTGGGTGTTGTTTTGGGTCTCTGGTGCTGTCTGTACATGCTTTTTTGAGTGAGATATGCATTTCTGAAAGTACCCCACCTACAGTTACCAAAGGAGCGAGTCAGTTTTGGCGCCCCCTCCTACGTAAGAAGGGGGCACATTTGAATATATACCACCTGTAATATTTTGCCCTCTGGCATAACATAACGTTATACTTAGATAAAACACAGGCTTTATTCATTCATTCCCGGGCTTGGGAATGATTTTATTTATTTATTCATTCCCGGGCTTATAACTGACGTTATTATGTCATTCAGGAGTTATGCTTTGGACTGCGGTAAGCAGTAAGTAACAAACAGTCACAACAAATATTACACCACCCAATTCCCCATCCCCCTCCAATCAGCATAGATATGATTTTGTGGACAAGCGGACGAGCGCTGGGCGGAGATCTTCACGCATTTCAGAGGCAGGGCGATTCCATACAAAAATAGATCTAATTTGTCAGTTTGCCATGTGACTGCCTGGCAGGGAGTCCAGCGGAGCTGCCGGACTGCCGCCGAGCTCCCCCGGCCGGAGCTTCGGCAGCAGTCCGGTAACCTCAGCGCCGGGAGTACAATCCCTTTCTCCTCCATGCCGCGTTTTAATCTGGACTTCAGGAAGTCAAAGCCAAAGTTCCTTTCCCACAGTACTTCTCAACCATGGCCAAGATAACTCCCACTACAAGTCTTTACTTGTTGTGGAAGTACCAGAGACGTCAGCCACAGTCTTTATGATTAGGTGAGTGCTGCATGCAGCGCTCACCTATTGTTCTTCTTAGGCTTTCTTCTATCTTTCTTCTTTCTTTATTATTCTTCATATTCTCTACAAACTTTGGGAACCTATCTCCTTCCTAAAATGTTCACGTAGAGACTCCATTCCAATTTTAAAAGGTTTTAAAAGGTTAGGGCCCGGTTTTCCGATAACGTCCACTCTTAGCGTGCTACGAAGAGTCCAACGTTTAGACTCGAATGGTCTCTTAAGGGCTGATTATGGTCCTACGTTCACGCAACGCAAGGGGGTTACGGACCCCTTATGTCCTTGCGGACCCTCCTTGCGTCCACTGCAAGGGCCTGACGTGCGCCTCCCAAAAACCTTCCGTTGAGGCGACGCAGCCGCAAGGGCTGTGATTGGTCCGCTTACTAAAACCAGACGCAGAACCATTAAGGTTCACGACTGCATCGTAGCGTCTGCACGGTCATTGCATTGCGTGAGCGTGGGACCATAATCAGCCCTTTAGGAGTCTTTTTAGGAAACACTCCTAACGTCGTTCGTAAATGTCACTGTCCATAAAGAAAGTGCTGAAAGTCGAGTAATCGCGGCAGTAGGCGGCAGTAGCTCAGGTGGTAGAGTCCTCGCCCAGCAACCCAGCAACCGAAAGGTTAGTGGTTCGAGTCCTGCTCCTCCTGGGGAACAAATCTGTCGTAGTGTCCTTGAGCAAGACACCTAACTCTAACTGCTCCCGTTGAGCAGGTTGGAGCCCTGCGTGGTTGCCTCTGCCAATGGTGTATGAATGTGTGTGTGAATGGGTGAATGTGAGGCATAAACTGTAAAGCGCTTTGGATAAAAGCGCTATATAAATGCAGTCCATTTACCATTTACCATTAATCGACTGCAATAAAAAATATTGCAGTCTTTGCGAATAAAACATTGCTCGAAGTCCTTCTAGTAGGCCTAAACATTTATTTAACAATGGGCGGACATAGCATAGCCTACACTAATAAAAAAAAAAGATAGAAACAGCGAGATTGAGGCAATCACATCCTTAATTAGATCTGTTGCAGCTGTTCAAATCAGAATATTGATTTTTCGTTTACAAAGGTGTCTGACTTGTTGATTATTTATGAATATTTTGAATTGAAGGCTACATTTTAAATAGTTTGCGCACCGCCTGGCCAGTGTGTGTTTGTCAGGTGAAAACTAAATGTCAAGGGAAAGAGACGGTGGTTGAAAAAAGTATTTTGACCGCTTATTAAGTTGCTTATAATGGTTTATTTGTTTCCCAGTATCATTTACTTAATGTAGAAGACTTAAGTTAATTTTTGGATTGTCAAAAAAATACAATAATATATAAAAAAACAAAAAAAAACAAATTGAAGTTGAGAGCTGCGACAGTGGCGGCGACTACCACCAGGAGCTGAAACATCACTTTTTTATCGTTAACCTCAAAGGTTTAACAAATCAACACACTTGTAACTTTAATAATCTGTAAACAGAATTTCGATTAACTTTATATATTTTCATAATCACAGTTTAAGTTCCATGTCGGCAGTATTCAGTTGGTCTCCGTTGAGTTAAGCGTGAGGACGTGCAGGCAGTGTTGCCAGATTGGGCTTTTTACCGCTCAATTGGACTGTTTTTAATCACGTTAGGCTGGAAAAATTAGCATTAGGCGAGTACATACAATTTCGGCTGGTTTTAAACAAAACTGGCGGGATTATTATAATTATTTCTACAAACATCAATCAGTACCATCCCTTTCATATGACATATCGTTTGTGCAGCTAGTACCGCTATTACTTTAACTACTACTACGCTCTTTTATTGATCACTTAGCACGGTAGCGTCCACACAAGCTAAATTTCCAAAATCATTTCTGAAGCTCAAACGAGCCGGAGATTTCTGTTACGGGCTGAAATAAAACTGTCACTGCTACCACACAGAGGCACTTCCCTATGACGCTGACGTGACGACGCTGGTACATGTAACGGTGTAACGGTGCTTTGCCACCTGAGATGAAAGATCAACGGGGCGTGGGCGGGCGGGAGAGATTTAACTGCTAAGGAGTTGCCATGGCCATATCTCGACAACTATGAGTGTAACTGAAACAACAGACAGAAATGACGTGTTCAGGTGCTTACTGTGCAACCCGTGGTTTGGTCGTGTTGTGAGTGAGCAGCTCACAAACGATTGAACGTAACTTTTTTGCCTGTGTATCTGTTTGAGTAGAAATACGAGTTTTTGCAGTGTACATACAGTACATATACACAGGTTTCTGTTAAAAGCAGGTCTTCATTATTGCTGTATGCTGTTGTGGTTTGATCATGTTGTGAGTGAGCAGCTCACAATAAATAATTTAACTTAACTTTTTTGCCTGCGTATCTGTTTGACTGAGTTTTATTGATCAGTAAGATAACACTGATTTGGCACGAAGTTGGTTCAATTTAGTAAAAAGCTTGGATGTAGTTGCACTAGTTACTTTCATTTTGCTATAGCTTAGCTTGCTACCTTTCTGAGGGTAATTGCTTTGATGTAGTTCATTGTAGTTCACAGCTTCATTTAATGTTAGAGTAACTAGTAGCTTAGCTCACTACACTTTCCAAGTAGCTTGCCCAACACTGCTACTACTTCAGTTACTACTACTACTACTACTCCCATTACTACAGCTAGTACCACTACTACTACTACTGTCTTCCAGCTTTGACAGTATTACAGTTTTTCAAGCTTTTGTAACAATGTATTTTAGAACTTTGCTTCTTCGGGTAATGCAATTCAGCGTCAGTCAGTTTTCGATTTCAGCTTCCAGGTTTTTCAGCAGTGCAGTGCAATACATTTGACCTTTCATATTTTTCAGCAGTGCAGGGCAAGACATTTGACCGTTCAGATTCTTCAGTACAATTAATTTTACATTTCTGTATTTTCTTTTTAAATTATGTGCATGTTTAAATTGTTTACTCCATTTAGCCTTTTGAACTCTGTTCAAATCCCATCACTTGATTTAAGCCATTTAACATTTCTTTACGTCTCAAACTATTTGGCTTTACTAAAACATATTTTCAAACTAATTTTGCACTACCACACTCACCGCATTTTATGCAGGAAATGCAATTTCTAGTTCTCATTTGCAGTCCAAATATATGCAATATAGACTTTGAAATTGTCACCATGTATTAATTCAGAATCAAAATTAAATTGAGGGCATTTCTCGCTAAACCAATTGATAATATTTCCTTTTTTTTATTTCCAGAAGTGGCAACTCCTCACACATGTCTCAGAATGATGTCACTTGACATTGTGTGTTTGCTGTTTGACTGTAACACCGGCGGTTTGAAAATCTAATTACGGTTTAATTCTGGCTAACCACCATGCTGCTTGAGGAATATTTAATCACATTCTCTTGTGAAAAATGAGACGGGCCGTACTTTCAATTACATTTTGGCATAAAAGGATTGTTAATCCCGTCTCCCTTGCTGGCAAAAGCCGTTAATGAATTTGCTCATCCTCCAAAAAGATTCTGTTACTTGCTTCAACTTGAGGGGGAAACAAATAGATCCTTTGCTCCCCCATGGCACAGCAGGGGCTAACTGTAATGGATGCAAATCTATTCGCAGCAAGGTCAAACCGTGTGTTTCAGTGAGGCTCCTTATGTCCGTTTACAAATGTGCATCAGCCACAGATGATGTTGTTTCTTGAAGGCCAAGTCGGTGCTGGAGCCGCCTGCTCAGAGGCTGCCAGCCAATCCGTGACTTGATGACAAAACAACGTATGATTTGGATTATTCATTATTATATTAAAATGATCAACACCATCAGCGATGTGCAATGGGATCCCATTTCCAGTTATTGGTAAGATGTGATTGAAATAAGGTGGCACCAAAGCAATTAATTATTCTACAGTTTTCCCTTAATTTAGCTGCGGATAATGTCAGTTTCCAATCGTATTTAAAATTGGAAGGAACCAAAATACGCTGACGACCCGAGGAAAGCAGCGGCAGTTATTTATTGAACGCCCCCCCGCCCCCCATTCCAATGACATACGTGTGTATCTCGTACATTGAACTCGTGGGAGATCAGCCAAATGAACACAGCATGCGCTGCACTCGCTAACCGTGCGATCCAGGCCAGCGGTTCGCGGCCATGATGGATGGCATATTAACTCCTCTGGACCCTATTCTATTGTCACTGTGCATTACATAAATTAGGACCAACAAATGGACCAGTACACCAGAGGTGGTGCCGGGCTGCTGCCCCCCCCCTCCTCCCCCCACCAGCTTCAGAGGTTCCTACGGTTCCTCAGCTTCTTGCGTCGCATCTTGCATCGCTAAGAGGCTTGATTGTGTGTGTGTGTGTGTGTGTGTGTGTGTGTCTTTCTGTGCAGGCGACTCTGTTGGTGCTTCCTTCAGCGGTGCGCTTGTGCTAAAGCCCCCCCTCCAAGTGAATTCATTCAGCGGAATGTACATATGCATTAAATCAACAATCTGCGTTATGTCCCCTCCATGCCTTTGCAATGCTCCTATATGATAAATAGGTATTTTTGCTTGTCTTTCTCTCTCTGTCTCTTTTTCTGTCTCAGTCTCACTGTCTCAAACTCATATTTGTATTTCAGGTGATACCTGTCCAAGGCCAATATCTTTTTCTCTCGTTCTTGC
>OMLJ01048514.1:0-10990 GCA_900302595.1 Gadiculus argenteus | reverse complement strand
GACACAAAAAAATATACAGGGAGGGGTCTGTGTGTACGCTATATATGTACACAAAGTTGCTCTGTTCAAAGAGAAGAGTGCTTTTGTCACGCAGTGCAGCACTAAACCAACATAAAATTGGACGCTGAAGCTGTAAGTTAATTTAATATTCAATTAAAGATCTTTTAAAACTTTAAAAAGATCTTTAGTTATCCAACTTGAATTTTTTTTTTTGTATTTTTAAGATTAGATTTAACTCTCAAACAATTTATAAGACAATGATTTATGCATGATTGATAAGAATTGATTTCTCTTTTCTTGAAGAGAAACATTTCTAACAGGATTGAGGATAGTAACTATGTTTAGCTGTTTCTAGCCTACATGTATTTATGTGGATATGGTGCAGTAAGTTTAAATTGTTTTAATTTGACTGGCAATTCTTCTCCATGCAGTTTACATGCAACAACAATTTACACCAACCATGGATTATTTCAATGGAACCACGGACTACGACCCATTTGAACCCATCCGGGTGCCTAAAATTAGGCCCATCCAAATAGTGACCCTGGTCTTCTACGGGCTTGTGTTTATCTTGGGCGTTCCCGGTAATGCTCTGGTGGTGTGGGTGACGGGGTTTGGCATGCCTCGCACCGTCACCTCCATCTGGTTCCTCAACCTCTCCCTGGCCGACCTTCTGTGCTGCCTCTTTCTTCCAATCCTAATGGTGCCATTGGCCCACGACGACCACTGGCACTTTGGCCCCATTGCCTGCACGCTGTTCAAGAGTCTGTTGTACCTGGTGATGCACTGCAGTGTTCTGCTGCTGGTCTTGATCAGCGTGGACCGCTGTATGCTGGTGAGCTGGCCTGTCTGGTGCCAGAACAACAGGCGCCCTGGGCTGGCGGTCTGGGCCTGTGGGGGAGCCTGGGTCCTGGTGCTGTTGGCTACCATTCCAGAGTTGCTCTTCACCAGGGAGGTGGTTTGGGACACAAAGAAGGAGTGCTTGGGAATACGTTCTCAGGTCAACTCCCAGATCATTGTCGGTTTCCGTTTTGTTTTCGGATTCCTGCTTGCCTTCATGGTCATCGTGTTCAGCCATGTTGTGGTTTACATAAAAGCCAGTTCGTTGTCCGGAAATGTCCGCTCCAAACGCACCCTGAAGGTCATCATCGCTGTCTCCACCAGTTTTTTCTTTTGCTGGCTGCCGTTGCACATTACGGATATTCTGATAACTTTATACAGTCGAGCTTCTCTGCATCGGCCCAACATAAATGTGGCACACTCTCTGGCTCTCTGCCTGGCGTATTTCAACAGCTGCCTCAACCCCATTCTCTATGTGTGTTTGGGTCGTGACTTCAGGTCCAGCATGAATCGAACCCTTCGCAGCCACTTCAACTTCATCAGAGAAGAACCCACCTACCGTGAGACCAGTGCCACTGCCAACTCCAAGTCCAGTGGCATGGCGACTGCAGAGATGACCGTCTGATGGTGTAAACCTAACTTGGTAGCCGACGAAATAGAACTCAGTCTATGTGGTTGTCCAATCTGTTATGTGTTTAAATTGTTGATTTTTAAATAAAGGAGTGGAACTGGAAAAAAATGCTTGCACGCATTGAACTGCACGCATACACTGTGTGCATGTGTACGGGCACAGTCTCGAATAGCATAGACGAATTTCAAACACACACACATACTTTTTTTTATATGTAAGGTTATGACACAACCAGGGCTCTCAAGTGTCATGCATTGAGCGTGACAGCGTGACACTAATTTCAGTCTTTTGTCATGAACTCCCACCACAAATTGTATTTCTCACACTGAAAAAAGTATTTCATATGATATTAAATATTAAATATATATTTCTATATTAAATATTACATATTTAATATGATCTGATGATCAAGATGACACAATATTATATATGAAATATTGAATATGCCACAGCGGCCAAAATCTCTCTGTCTTTGCTATAACACACACACAGTGGCGGTTCTACATTGAAGTACACCACGGGCGAGACCCCCCTCCGAGCGCCCCCCCCCGCCCCCAGTATATAACTAATACATATCTAAGGTTTTTTTTTAATAAACAGCCATTTATTATAACAATATAAGTGAAAGAGAAACTATATTTCTCAATTGGATGAAAGTTAGTGTGACTTTAGCCCACTAATTCCATAAGTAGAGAGTATAGAGTAGTGCTCTATACCAGGCGTGTGCCATCCATATGGGCAGGTGGGGCGGTGAACTAATGCAAAAGCATGCTCCCAAAAAAAAAGTTCCTCAGTAAATCATTGCTCCAAGTCCATTTTTAATAATGTGATTGTCACATTAACTATTTATATTTTCTGTAGGCTTTCCGGCTAGTTTTGGTCTGTTGGCATCACATTTTCGATGATGGTGTGTGGCGATTCTAGTTATTCTAGTAGTTAACGTGTCATAACACGTTAAATTCAATGTTAATGTTAATATTGGGCTGATCGTGTTCCTACCTTTGTTTATCGCATGTAAAGTGCAACAGGTAAGTGTAGAAAGTCAATTGCGCTGGGTGCAAGATAGGGCCCATACAGTGCAAGGCAGTAGATGTAAACAGGTGAACATTGCAGAAAGTGAAATGCAACAGGTAAGCAGGTAATCCTTTCAAAGTCCAGTTCTAGACAGGGGGTGGAGGTTTATTCAACAGTGTGACAGCCTCTGTAAAGAAGCTATACTTGATACTAGCTATACTATTCCTGTATCGCCTGCCAGATGGGAGAAGGGTGAAAAGTCCATGGTTTGGGTGGGTGTCATCCTTGACAATGGATTTGGCTTTGTTTAAGCAGCGGTCATAGTATATGTTGTGGATGGGGGGGAGTAGACAGCCAATAGTCCTCTGGGCAGAATTCACTACCCTTTGTAGTGCCTTGCGGTTGGCAGCGTTGTAGTTACTGTACCATACAGAGATGCAGTTTCTAAGTACTCTCTCAGTGGTACTGCGGTAGAAGTCTGATAAAATCAGATAAAAACATAGCTGTGCTTTCTTAAGGGTCCGTAGGAAGTGAAGGTGCTGATGCCCCTTCTTCATCAGACTTGAGGAGTTGAGGGACCAAGAAAGATTTTCTGTGATGTGGTGTGATCGTCGAGGTGGTGCACTACTTTTCTTCAGAATCAGCAGTTAGGTTCCCCAGTGAGGCAGAGCAGCTGCAACAAGTTTGATTCTCTCTTGTGGAACTATAGAAGTGCAACTTCTTCACTCCTTCTGTCTGACCTGCAGAGATAGAAGTATAAGAAGGTTAATAAAACTGACAGAATACCTACAGCTAATTTCACTCATTCACACTCATAATTTGAGCAGATTACTTAAGAGGGCTTTAATTTTCCGAAACAGGAAACGTATTATCTTACCTCTTACTGTTGCAAGCTATTTGTAAATGTCAAAAGTTCAACAGAAAAACAAAACAGAGATTCTTCATGAAGATCTTATCTAAGACTCCCTTGCGCAGGTAGTGCATTCAAGCTGTTGCATGCATTTGCAAAGGTTAAGCATATTTGGCTTGATAAGGACCTAGTTATGGCTCTATAGGCTGGAAACCAACCTGTAAAACAGATCAAGTTAAGATGTTCATCACAAGAGCGTTTCCTCCATGTGGAAGGTTCCACACTGGACACACTCCCACAGGGTCTGGAATGGTTTGAGCCAAGCTTCCATTGGGTGAAACCCATGGGGTCACCGGACATCCAAAACCAGAAGCTTCCTAAAATGGACCTACCAACATCGAAAGAGATGAAAGGGTTAGAATGAAGAATAATGTGGCCAAATATTTAGCTTTTGTTATTTTCATTGTCTTTTTGATGAGACAAAGTGATGGTTGGACAGATGATAATAAGAACAGATTTGATTGCCTGCTAGACACCAAGACGTGGCCAGTACCTACACAGGCCCACCCAGAGGTTGCTGGTCAGTGGGAAAGGGGCGCGAGCCACCAGCTCATCAATCATCTCCTGGTCTTCTAGTCCCATGAGGCTCAGCAGGTCCCAATGAGAGTCTCTGCAGTAGAGCAGGGTGTCTGCCCAGCACAGTCGCAACCCCACCAGTGTGATATATCTTCCCATCTCCTGAATGCTAAAAGAGGGTGGAGAAGGCTCTGGGGAAACAATTGACAGTGTGGTGGTGTGGAGTTCTACTTCAGCACCGTAAGTCTACCTCTAAGTTTCTGAGCAACGCAACAAATCCACCACAACTATTTTACCATTAACACTTAACTATGACACTTAGTGGATCCTTAAAGTTCCAAAATCATTATTGGTGGCACTAAATGAATCGCCAATCAGTGTAGGATGTTTTTGAACTGAAAAAGTATTACTGCCAAAAGGTCATGGCCAGTGGAAAGAGGAAGTACGCTGCTTATGCTCCCAAAAAAGCGACTGCACAAAGCGTCTCTAATAAAGTGACTAATAACGAACTAATACATAATACTTTAATCACTAAATATTTATAACTACTTTTAAATTATCTATTATTTTTATATTATTGTACATTTGTCTATTTCAAGATTAAATCCCACATACTACATGCAGTACCTTTGAGCACTACCATTGGTGTGTTGAAAACACATTATCCAGATTGTCATTTGGTGGGAGCTTTTACCCAAAGCATCTTACAATACATCCAGTGCATACATTGTTATAATAGTTTGCCCAGTTGATAAGCGGTACAGTTACAACAGTGGTACTGGTACACCCGTCCTCCTTTGATGATCATGTAATGATGGACTGGGTTCATACCTCTGTACACTTTGACCTCACACAATGACAAAGCCCCTTGAGACTTGTAGAAGTTGATATACTGTCCTTCTATTCCCCAACATGTGACAATCTTGAGTCAAGCAGCCTGGGTCATCGTTGATGATGGCACACCTGAGGGTGTGCCATCTGGGGGTTTTTGGCACACTGAGGGTGTGCCAAAAGAGACAGAGAGAAGATACAGTAGTCTGGTGAAGGTAGGTATCAGAGAGCAGATACCAGAAGCTGGTGTTTGTTCAGCTGTACTTGAGCAGATCATCAGTTGTGTTCCCTTATTGCTATTTCGTAATTTACATTTTTATTCAAAGACAAAAGCAGGTCGAGATCATTAGGGATGAAACCCAGAATGTTTTGGCTGGGAGTTGACCAGTATTGAATGGAAGTAGGGTAGGTAATGTAGAGTAACACCAGTGATTCACCTTGGATTGCCATTGTTCACCAATTCATTTTACGACGAGGATTTTAACACCGTCAAGCCTTTTTCTTTTGATATTTCTATTAGTTACTTGGATCTCTGACACCCTGAGCACACCAGGCAGCTTCAGCCTCCACCATTGTTTGGGCTTCATCCGGGTATGGGTGCAACTATTGAAATCTAAATCAGGGTTGCTGTTCCCATTGATAGTGTGTTCATCCTCTGCTTCGAATTTGGTTGAAGACTGAATAGTCGTGGCATTCAACGCAAGGTTAATGGAGAGTGAAACCACATACTAGTTTGTCAAGTTGCATTCCAGTATTCAAAACACATTGAAATACTACCCTGTTTATACTACCCCAAATAAATACCTGAATCCAGGGGACTTCCACAGGAGGGCGACAACACCTGGTGATAACAAAAGAAAATACTTAATTAAGTGACCTAATAAAAATATTATTTGAGCTATTTTCATCTTATATTCGCAAGCATATATCCTGCAACTATTGTTTCTTTGAAATATTCAAGCTATTTATCGTAGGAATCTTACACACGCCCCAATCACAAAAACATATGGGGTCAACTGTCCAAAAGGTTATGGCAGGGACATTTTCATTAATTCAATATAATAAACTGAATAATGATAAATAATGTAGTACTGTGTGGAATTCCTACCAATGAAACTGCAGATAAGAAGTTTGGACCCCATGGTTCTGAAAAAACAACATGCTTACATGAAGGAATTCATATAAACAATTTATATATATATATTGTGGCGACCCGATTCCCCAAATGTCCCGAACACACAGCACGTACCACACACAAGGGCCGGTTGAAGCCTTTTCAGGCGTTTATTCCAACGTTCATGGGAATTCAAGGAAAACGTAAATCATACATCGGTCTCCGTGAACCGCAGAAGGACGTGCTCAGGACGTGGTCCAGCAGATCGGGTCCGAGTGAGGACCCAAACTGCTGGACCACGTTCTGAGTGGGAAGGGAGTTGGGGATCTCCCCGGTGGGCTCTTCCTGGACGGGATCTGGTCGGTCTCACTCGGGTATCTCGCTCCTGTTCCCTCCTCGAGTGATCATGCCTCAGCCTTTTATGATGGCACCCCGACTTTCCCCACTCCCAGCGCAGGTGTTCCCCATCTTGCTGACGGTTCCCCATCTTGCTGAGGAGGCAAGGGGTGCTCTCTGGCGCCGGCTGGTGGATAGCGGTGGTATATGCCCTCCACCACCACGCCTCTTATCCGAGGGGTGGGGAGCGGGTTGGCACCCACGAAACACTGGCGGCACTGGCAGCGATGGAGGTTATGTGTGTTTATTGTTACCAATAGAGCTGCGAGGAGAGCTACGGTATCAAGGTGACTGTTCTTTTATGAGTTGTGAAAAAATACAAGTAAACTAGATTTGTTTTTTAGCCTAGTGTGAAGTGTAGTGTAGCCGTTTGAAGCTGATAATCTGCTACACTAGCTGCTGGTGCAGATTTGCCCGTCTCAATGTTGGCATAGTCTGGGTCGTGTGCATAAAATCATCTCACAGGCATGGTTGGTCATATATGCAATGGAATAATTGTATTCAATTTACAGAGCAATTATGAGCAAGAAGAGAAAAGGCAACAGATCAGAAACTTGTTCAATGCTAAAAGAAGAGTAAGTAGGGCATATTAAATTAAGAGACAAGTGATTAGATATTAGATATGAATGCTGCAGCTTTATAAAATGTTATGTATGAAGGAAACAGGTACTCTGCAGGCACGAGGACAACAAACAGGACCATGAGCAGCAGGCAGTGAGGATTGAACAGGAGGAGGACACTGACAGGACATTGAAGAGGACCATGAGCAGGCCGGACATGGCCAAGAGATGAGTTAATTAGAGTGAAATATCTGCAAACTATGCTATCAAACCATATATAAAATGTATTTATTTATTTTTTAAGGCTATTGTGGCTGGAGCAAATGAGGAGGCAGCTGGGATGATACCAGATTGCTGGAAAAGGGAACAGTGGAAGGGCTGGAAAGCCAGGAATCCCTGACTATACTCAAAAACTGGCAAACTAGGATGTCTCTCGTGCAGGGAGGCAAAGACCTTGCTATTATCAGACAAAGGTCCAGGAATGCATTTCGCAACTGAATGGGTCAATGGATAGCTGTAGGGAAACACTGAAAAAAGGAAAAAATGTAGAGACACAAAGATAGTGCCTCACACCAGAGGGCTATGGAAATTGAACATCAAAGCCAAAAGGATGTACTGCCGAGAAATGTTTTGGAGATCGATGCACAATTAGTTAGGAAAACAGTCAGTGCTTTTAGAACGGCATATGTAGTTGCCAAGGAAAGGTTGGCATTTAGAAAGATGCCCTCCCTTATGATGCTCCAAGAGCTTAATGGTGCTGTAGTGGGAAATGTGTCTCATAGAACTAATGCTGTAAATTGTACAAGGAAACCTCTCTAACCAGGTGCATTATTAAAAATATGAATGTTTAGGCTTGGCGGTGCCTTCAGTAGAGAAGCTCCCGCCATGTTTTGGTTCACTACTACTAGGGGTGCAACGGATCACAAAACTCATGGTTCGGATCGGGTCACAAAATGTAAAAAACAAAAATAAAGTGAAAAATTAGGTACTAATCCTGCTTCCTTAAAGCATAGTAAAAAATAGCTTGTCTCTGCATAAAATAATAATTAATAATAATCCAATGTATAAATAAAATATTTTAATATTTTACAAAAAACTTTGCAAACTGCGAAGTGCATTCCTTCTTTTAAACATGGATAGTAAATAAAATAGAAATAGCTTGTGCACATAAAATAAAAACTTAACTCAAGATGTTACAAACGATATGCCAAATGAAAGGTATGGTATTGATTCATGTTTGTAGAAAGAATTATAATAATCCTGCCAGTTAAAACCAGCCGAAATTTAATGTACTCGCCTAATGCTTTTTTCAGCCTAACATGATTAAAAGTAGTCAAATTGGGCGGCAAAAACAGTCCAATCGGGCAACGCTGCCTGCACTCGGCTAGCGCTACTGCTTCAGCGTAAATCAGGAAGGCTACTGTCGGTGCTCGGCTATTGAGGGTAAATGAAAACGAAGCCGACATGGAAATTAAACTGGGATTATGAAAAATGTATGAAGGTAATCGAAACACACAACTTTTTTTTTTTATCAGCGCACCCGCGGATCACGGGACGCACGTGATCCAAGATCTCCCCAATATTATAATAAAATTGAAATATTATAATATTAATTTAAAAAAAAAAATAATAATAATAATAATAATAATAATATATTATAATATTTAAATACAATTGTGATACAAAGGCTAACACCTTTGAACAAGCTGGCTTGTTCAAAGGTGGCTTGTTCAAAGGTGTTAGCCTTATTGGGGAGATCTTGCAGGGAAGATTAACAGGCAGCAGTTTTTTCAAGCTATTGTAGACAATTTAAATTCCCGCATGCCTAGCGATGACCTGGTGAAGATGCTGCAGCCCTTTGACAGATCCACCTGGCCACAAAATCATGAAGCTCTTGTTTTATATGGGGAGGCAGAGGTCGGCATGTTTGCCAAATTGCTCGGGGAACCAAGCAGAGAGGCTGTTGAGGACTTCAGAGGTTATAAATTAAATGGGAAAGAGGGAGAAAAAGAGGGTTTTCAGCAATGAATGACACAGACAGGAAAACACGCAACAAACTGTGCCAATAGTCTGGCGTCTCTTCTTTTTGTGGACCTTAATGGACTACCTCTAGCTGTGTTTGACCCCACACCATTTATGGAGTCCTGGGTAAAGGCTGGGAATCGCCTTTCCACGTCATAGGTACCAGGGAGAAAGGGCAAAGAATGCCCAGGTCAATTTTTTAAAGATAATTTCATAGTTAACTTTTCCACATAACATCATTGACGTATTGATGTATTGATTGATAATAATGGTTCAAGGGACCATGATGAGTTTGTCTTAACTGTTGAAGGTAAATTCAACAGTCAATTTAAATTAATAGAAGCATTGATAGAAGCAACTTTGTTAAAAGAATATAAGAATTGATATATTATGTTGTAAGAATTATATTATTAGTATTATTACACAATATTGGTCTGTCTCTTTGCACAAAACCTTTTGTGAGTTTTCAGTGATGAAATGGCATAACGTACATTTCAACAATAAACACTGATTTATCATTGTTGCCCTGTCTGTCTACTGCTCCCTGTCGTTTATTTATAGTATTGCATTCAATAATCAGTCTACTATGCGTAATGGCAAATAAAGTGGACCATTTGACCATTCTGTCTATGTGTGAAGAGAGAGGTGTCTTTGAATCTTCTCACCAAGTCAGCGTTCCACAAATTCTTTTATTGTAAGCTTATTTAATTAGGTTACTGTACAGTAGACTATGCTATTTATGTAGCCCATAAACAAACAAATTAGATTGAGTTTAAGTCACATGATGTTTGTAATTTCTGTCCTCTGGTATTAGTCTACTGTCCTACTTTTAGTAAAAAATATTGCCTTATAGTTATTCGATTTAGTGATATAATGTGTGTCCTTTATTTCAATTAGGAGGTCAGTGTCATAGCCTTGGGGACTACCTGTGTCAGGTAGTCGAAGAAGTGATACACATGAATGCATTGCATTGTACTGAGTGGCAGTTCTGGAATAAACCGAACACTGAGAACTCACGTGTAGTCCTGTCCAAATACATATGCCTGTTAGTAGTTAGCTACAGACATTACATGGTGTCAGAAGAGTCAGACAGTGTGTCGGTACGGACGTTATGGCAAAGTTTAAAGACTTCTACAAAATGTGAGAGGAGAACTATCAGAGGTAGAAGGTTAAGTCAGTAGAGGCCAACGCATCGTCATTCCCACTGAAATGAGAGAAGTGATACTAAAAAGAATTCATGATAGTCACCAAGGCCTAGTGAAGTGCAGGGAAATCGCTTACCAATCAGTATGGTGGCCTGGAATAGCTGAGGACATAACTAGAACAGTACAGCAGTATACATTCTGTAGAGAGAACAAAAACACCCAGAGAAAGGAGCCATTAATGCCCAGTGAGCTCCCATCCAGGCCATGGCAAAAAATTGCTATAGATCTGTGCGAGTACAAGAAGCACAACTACTAGTAGTGTCAGATTATTACTCCAGATATCTAGAACATTTTCATCTGCCTACAACTACTACCCACCAGGTTGTAGCTAAGATGAAAGCCACATTTGCACGTTTCAGTATTCCAGAAGTGATAGTGAGTGATAATGGGCCCCAGCTAGCTTCAGCAGAGATGAGGGAGTTTAGTGAGGACTATGATTTTGTACATATCACATCCAGCCCTCATTACCCCCAGATTAACGGGCAGGCAGAGAGGGCAGTTCAGGTAGCTAAATCTATATTGACACAGGCCCTCCTGGCCCTAATGACATACAGAGCCACACCCATCTCATCGACAAGAATCAGTCCAGTAGAACTGTTGACTTCTCAACTTCCCCTTGATAAGTATAATTTCTATGGATACACTGAAATTAATTTGAAATTACATTTAATGACACACACACATCTGAGGAAGAGGACTTATTTTCCTCCTTGAAGACCGGCCGACTTGAAATGTCCCAGCAGTTGGATGCGTCGTGTAGTAACAATAAAAGTATTTTTGCATTCAACTCCAGCCCTTCTCCACCTCTCGTTTTTTGTAAAGAATTAAGTTGCGGCTTTTCCCACAACAATTCAGGCTAAAATATACCCTGAAGAGTACCCTGGCTCACCAAGTCCCTCTGATCAACTGCGGAGATTCCTGTGTGCCGACATTTGACTGTGTAACACACAC
>OMLJ01048513.1:0-13022 GCA_900302595.1 Gadiculus argenteus | reverse complement strand
GGGGAGAGAGGAATGGTCCCGCTGCCACCGCAAAGTATTGAAAAGCGTCCCTGCGTCTCGGTCTTGGTCCGGCCGTATCTTTCGAGGAACGATCACATCTGGCGGCATTAATATTGCTAACGCGACACCGCCACACCGTACCTTTCTGAGCTAAGCCTTCTTTTGCAAAATACACAATGAAGTGAAGAAGTGTGGGATGAGAGAATTCAATTTCGACGGAATGATTCAATAGTCGCTCGATAATAGGTCATGTCCCCCCCCTCCCTCCTTCGCATAGGTATTGAAAGAGAAAAAAGATTGAATGATTTTCCAAAATGAGCTCTGGTGCTGGTGCTGATGCTGGCGTAGATCTCACACAATGAAGTCCTCGATGAGGTCCTCAGTGATGTCCTCAATGTCTGTTGTATTCCCTTTTAAAACCTCAAAGGCATACGGATTTTGAGTGAAGTGATAGATAGGTGGAAAACTATTTGGCAAAGTTAACTTTAAAGAGATTACTAATTTGGGTACAATGCTTAATTGGATTGTGTTTTTACATGGATTGTATACACAATCTCAACCTCAGTTTGTGTACGCAAACACCTTCTAAGACTAATTGGTCATTGCACTGCCGGATATACAGTACAATGGGCAGATTTGAATAGCGGCATGCCCATCTGTGCGTAAACATGTGTGTGTGGGTGTGTGTGTGCAAAGACAATACCTTTAGTGGAAGCCCTCTACAGTCAATATCTGCTGTTCGCCACCTATACAAAGATAGGAGGAGAGAAGCAACAATAGTTAGGTTTGTATTATTGTTTACACAAACACACACACAATTACACACAACCACATACACACACAAACCACACTTGTTTTACCAGTGAATGGAAGAAAATCAACAAATACATTTGATATAACAGTGCACCATAGGGAAATGTACAGCAAACATACACACTTACACACACAAACACACATGAGTACGCAACAACAGATACACACCCACAATAGGATCCACTATAAATTGCCTTAAATAAATTCAGGTCTTCCTAGACCTATAGGCTATAATACAAAAGGTACCAGGCCTACACGCAAGCACACAATCCCTCTCTATTTCTCTCTCTCTCTTAAACACACACACACAAAAGCAAACATTCACGCACACACACACACACACACACACACACACACACACACACACACACACACACACACACACACACACACACACACACACACACACACACACACACACACACACACACACACACACACACACACACACAAACGTGTGTATCCAACTTCCGCAACTCTCTTGATTGACAAAGGTATTATCTTTTAAATTGCCAAACACATGTGTAATTAATGGAACAATGAAAAAAAAGGGTCTAACCAAAAAGGTATCTCTACCATTCATACTATTTTCAGAAATAAGGTTAGATGGGGAACAGCGGCTGGATCAATGAATACTGGTAAGTTCATTCTGCACGTATTCAATGTCATGATGGACATAAGCCAAATATGAACAATTGATTAAATATTGCTTTAATAATGCACCGGGGAAACAAATCAAGCTTGTCGAATGTACTGCAGTATTACCGACAGCATTTTCTCCATTAGAGTAGTATTATTTATGCATACCTTATGTTGCACCAGCTCTGGCAGCGACCTGCGGACGTGCTCCTGCAGCCGGTACAGAGCCACTGACGGCTCGTTGGCCAGGACGTACATGCTCTCCGTGAACTTGTCGGAGACTGTCACGATAAGAGATTATACAGTTTATTTTAATTTGAGGTTTTCATTGCTTGTAAATTATACTTAATTATAACCATCCACTTGTGACATAATTTTATTATATTGCTTATTTTCTATTTTTCTTTATTTGTTCGAAATACAAATAATCTAATTCATTCATTCATTCAAGAGGTATTCGTTTTACAATTTACAAAGGTTAAACTATGTAGTGATCCATTTTATCTATGTTGCAAATGTATGGTCTAATGTATATTTGATCATTTTTTGTTTATATAGATTTTTACCTTTCTTATTTATATAAATATTTAAAATACTGTTGTGAATCGCACCGTCTGGATTGCATTTAAATGTCGTTGTAGGCTCCAATGTGCAATGACAAAGACATTCTGATCAGTCAGTTGACAACAACTGCATGATTACCAACATACACAATGCTTCTCACAAGTGATTTACCTCGTTTAACTTTCAGTTGCATCTCCTGGTCTTCCATGTCACCGACTATCAGACTCGGCTACAAATGACCCAATCGATGTTATTTAATGTTATTTAATGGTTGTGGAGTGAGATATTAAAACAGGCAAAAATAATGACAGGCTACTTCCGTGTTTTGATCGGTGGGTGTCTCCTAGATAGCTCTCCGGTCATAAACGTGGTGCTTTGAAAGTCGTTCCTACCATCGATGTGAATGAACTTGTTATGCTCTTGGCTGCAGCCACTCGCGGTTAGGTTTTTAATGTATCTACCTCGCCATACATCATCTGTGGATATTCATAATATGGAGAAGACAATTAAGTGATTGTCAGATATCATCTTTTTCCAAAAACATTGTCTGTGCTGACGTGATTTTGCATAATTTACTTTCGCCTCTTCCAGGAAGTACAGTATTATGTCATAAGTTGGCAATGCAACTTATTAAATTGCCGGCAATGGATGATATTGGAGAAGAAGAGTTATCGAAGGTTCAAAATGAAGCTTCAAATGCCTGCCTTCCGGATCCCAAAGAACTGGGTTTACATGGTATGCGATCTCCAACCTATTTGCTCACATATATCGGTTACTTTGTTTACCCATTGCACCACCGTCACGTTGTTTGTCTTTTGCCCAATGACCCTTCTATGTTAGTGTCTTATGTCAAACATCTTGCTGATGATCTCCACGTCCACTCCTAGATGTGTCCTTGGTGGTGTCTCAGGAGAACCTGGATGTGGACGACGAGGGTCTGATCAAACACTCCACCAGCCTCACCAACAGGCAGCGGGGGAACGAGCTCACAGTCCTCCCAGCAACGCTAGACTGTATATATGTTCTCATATTTAGAAGTGGGCCGTTTTATAGCTATAGTTTATATTGTCTGTCTAATTGTCATCTATTTTACTTGCTTTCTCAAGGCCTGTCCATACATCAGTTGGCAGCTCAGGGAGACGTCTGCCAGGTTGCCGTGCATCTCAATAAAGGTGAAAACGTTTTGGAATCAATACACGCCCTGGGGCAATACAACCTTAATTAGTATTTAGACATCGTTTACATCTCACTCGAATGTGTTGGATCTACTGCATTAGCCTATTGTCAAGAGAGGATAACGTAGGGTATGTGCATTTTCCAGATGGTTCTCTGCTCAACAAACAAGATGAGAGGGGCTTCACTCCCCTGATGTGGGCGGCTGCGTTTGGGGAGAAAGCTGTGGTGGATTACCTCTTGGCGGAGGTGAATAATGGAAACTATATCTGGATAAGCTCCAGCCAAGGAAGAGAGCAGAGCATGCCATCTGATCTGTGTGTTTTCACTGTGTTGTAGGGAGCAGACCCCAAAACTATTGCATGGGAACGAGAGAGTGCATTAACCCTGGCGAGCATGGGAGGTTTTGTGGATATTGTGAAATCCCTGCTTACCCGTGGGGTGGACATTAACACGTACGACTGGGTACGTGTTCAGAAATGTCTTCATGAAGTAGGACGTGAATGCCAGTGTGTTCGGAAAGACTTGGCACTGAAATCACTGACCACACACACACACAATTGTAACATGACAACCAGAGCATGTGTATGTTTAATCTTCTTTAATCCATCATGTTTTTTTCAGATATTTTCACAGATTTTAACTTTGTTTTTACAGAATGGTGGAACCCCCCTTCTTTACGCGGTGAGAGGGAACCATATCCAATGTGTTCAGGCACTCTTAGGTAAAACCAGCGTCCGTTTGATATTCTAAATGCTACGAAAATGAATCACACTTGTGAATCCCTGCATAACTGTGAGCCCTTCATGCAACCCCTGTCAAGACAGCGGAGCAGACCTAACCATTGAATCCGACTCAGGGTACAGTCCAACAGCCTTGGCGGTCGCCCTAGGACATAAAAAGAGTGGGTATACCTCTATATATATCTCTGGTAATATTTCACTGTAAATTAACTTGCATCTATATAGGACATATTGCTGCCTGTCTACTGTACTGAGCACTAAGTCGTTTTGGATTTGACCTCCAGTTCAGAAAGTGTTGGAAGAACACGTTCTACAACTTTACAGTCCGGATGATGAAATGAAGGAGAGATTCAAATCACTTCTTCACTGATGTGAAGAAAGGATTGGTATGGACATGCTACACTTAAGTTAGCGCTGGACTAAGATGGCATTGGCCGGTTGTGGGGACTTATCAGGACTGCTGTGCGGTGCAATGTTTTGAGGTATCAAATCACTCCAATAAGCTTGAATTGTATCCGTATGGTTTTCTATATTTCATTTTCTTAAACATGTGATATATTTTTTATAAAACTTGAAAGCAAAAGTGTTGGTTTATAATGTATTTTTCCTTCAAAAAATGGCACAGATATTGATGAAATATTAAATCATAAAAGTGTGAACAAATATTACACTGTCACTTCAATGTCACTGCAAAGCCCCTCGCATTTCCACTAGTTGCACACAGAAGAGAGGGGGACAAGCCACCTTCCTCCAGACTATATCCAGTGGAATCGGTTCATTTGGCCCAGATGTCGGTTGGTGTCATCGGATGGTCAGAAGTCTGAACCTCTTCCGCTCCCTCAGGGATAAAACAACACATGTCATGAAGCTCGCTCCCCGAGGATGTCCAAAGAATAAACGATGATTCTCCCAAAAAAGTCACTGCTGTTCTCAAATACTATTTTTAGCCGGCTGACTGCAGGGACTTCCTGTATGGGAAAGCTGTGGGTGTGGAGTTAAGATCAAAATAAGCGCAGAATGACGTATTGTGTGACTCAAATCCAATGTGTGTGGCAAGTATAAATATTGCTTGAGATCAATATAGAAGACCGAACATAAAACCTGTACTCCATATGGTAGTGCTGACAAATTCAAGAGTAAAACAAAGGATATCTGAAGGGAATTGTTGTCCTCGGGGTAAAACTGACTGATCGCTGTAAACTCACCACCACTCACGCATCCTAGGGATATAAAAAAAGTTAGAAAAAAATTATATATGACAGTGGACTTTATGAGAAATGCTGTCAAATTTGGTTATTGACCATGATGAACTTATTAAAAGGGACACTTTCCCAAGTGTCAGTTTGTTATCGTTACCTTCTAGTCGACACATTCTCCCGGAAAATCCTCCCTGGAATTGGACTTTAAATTCTGACATCTTTACGTTCTTTGGAAACTCTAGAGCAACCCACTGGTTCTCCCCCTGGTGAAGTTAAACATAGTATTTCTGCTGGGTATGTTCAGGTTTTTTGTCCATAACCATACCATTAGGTGCTCCATCTTCTAGGAGAGTGGTTCTCAAATGGGGGAACACGTACCACTAGGGGTACTTTGGAGTAATCATGAACATTAACAAAAACAAAAAAGTTTTAATTCTGAAAGGGTACAATAGAACAAGTTCAACAAATCCACTGTTCTAGGAGATGATAGCTCTTGAGATATGACTTTGAATTGATTGACTTAATATACGGACAGGTGCCGTTTTACCTGGTCGGAGTTCCAGCACGTTTCTTCGTTGGAGTCGAACATATACTTCTTTCCAAACTGCTTAGCATCTCTGTTAAGTGTGGAACTCACCCTGGAAAATGACAGCTAATTACACACAGATCTGCTGGTTTTTGGACACATTTATAATTGTTTATAGCAGTTTGATAGAAAAATGCACGGGATCCATCCCTTATCAATGTATAACAGTGTGTATTGAGGAGCCATGCCTATTTACCTGCTTTGAGTTTCTCTGCATATCAACGATGTAGCCATCTTGCATTTCCCATTTGGTGAAACTACCGTAAGTGTGTTCTCAGTTTACGACAGCATTGGCAGCGAACGTCGTACTCAGCTTCTCCGCTAGATGGCAGCCACGCTCTTTGCTACTTAGCTGCACAAACTCATCAGGACATGACGTTGATAAAAAAGTTTCATTTAACAGCCAATAACATAATTTATACAGAAAATGAATTGTTATGCGCATATGCTTATTTTAGATTAATTCAGTTTTGTTTAGTTTGAAACGTTTTTTAATTTGTAACCAATTATCGTCGGTCCTACTCAGAAACTTAACCCTAACCCAGAATGCACATATTTTATTTGCACGCTCAAATCTTTTATACAACTAAAGCAGACTATTGTACACATTTACAGTGTCTCTCACAAATTCTGCTTAAAAAAAAATATATATATATATTTTTTTTTTTTAACTCATCCAAGCATGTGTGTTTGAGTGTCAAAGTTAGTTTAGCACCTCACTGCATGCAAAGGATACCTTGCATTGTTCACACCCATAAATAGTATGAACCATCACACCCATAAATAGTATGAACCATCACACCCACAAATAGTATGAACCATGTCAGTGAATAGTTGTGTGGCTTAGTTATGCACAGACACTGTCTTAAGCGCTTATGCCTCTAAGCAATTACAAGTGTAAAAGGGCAGGAATGGCCTATTTTGAGTAGAATGTGACATTTTCAGACAGATTCACTTATGGTTCTTTTCTAATGTGATTACTGTATTACAAGCCTTTCCATCCACCCCCATTAAATAAACTGGATTATAAATAAAGAAACATTGATTTTAAGGTTCACCACTTATTATTATATTATTACAAAACACAGGAAAAGTGCCAGCAACACAACTCATATACGTAATATACGTAAAAAATAATAATTGGTAAGTAGATAGAATCATCTTTCAATTAACCTGGTAGAGTCTTTGGTTATGCACCACTTCCTACTCATTGCCATCTTCCTCTCTTGGACAACCATCTGGGTGTTCATCACATTTCGTCAGGGCACCTTGGATAAAGTTGTGTAGGTAACACGCAGCCAAGATGATTTTCACCCCAGTGCCGGTGCGCGTGTTCTGCAAGTCTCTCAGGCGCCTCCACTTGCACTTCATCCTCCCAAATGCCTGCTCAACGATGGCTTTACCCCGGCTGACGTCCGTATTGTGACGAAGGTCTGCACCTGTGAGAAAGCCGTTGTCACGCCGGGGGGTGACGATGAAGGGGAAAGCCTGAGCTAAGTAAGAAGCATCCCCCAGCAGACGGTACCCCTCCATCTTCTCCTCCCATTCCTCGAAAAAAGGGGAGGACCTCAGCATCCTGGCAGCATGCACCCTGCCGGGAAGTCCGGCAAAGACGTTGATGAAGCGGCCTTCAGCGTCAACAATCCCCTGGAGGAGGACAGAGTAGTAGTTCTTCCTGTTCTTGTAGTCCTCTCCTCTGACCCGTGGCTTCTGGATCCTGATGTGGCAGCCATCAATCACTCCTATGACACCCTCAACCCCACATGTGCGTTCGAAGGTGGTGGCTGACACACTCTTCTCAATGATGCCTGTGGGCCAAGAGACAAAAGCCTGGCCGAGGGCAGACATGATAGTCAGCACTCGGAATACGGCGCGGTGTGCTGATGAACGTGAGACGTTGAACTTGTCGGATATTTCCCGGAAGCAGTACTGGTGGGCCATGTACCAGAGGAACATGAGCACCTTCTTAGCAACAGGCAGGGGCGGCAGACCTTGGAAGTGGTCACTTCGCAGGCCACCCTGCTCTAGGTACCCCTGAAGGACCTCAAACTGGGTTCTTTGGATTCTGAACAAATGGACAAATGTGTGATCATCCATGGCCAGCATCATCTGCCACTCTTTGTCAGACTCGACGACGATCGGTTGCCTGGACCGCAGATAAGCCATAGCCACAGCCACAGCCCTGTGAGGGAGAGAGAAAATTAGGAAAACTGGTTAATATTAGATAAACAACAATTCATTCGTATCAGAAACCACGACCAGGTTGGTGTTTTATTGCATTACATCACAAGGCAACGGATCTATAAACAAAATAAATCTAGATATGCATGTCCACTGTCCAGGCCTTACATTCACATTCGCCAGACGTTATCTTAAACATCTAGAATGCAAGTTGTTATAAGAAATGCGTTACATGGAAGAGTACAACGAGAGCAGTAAAGTGCAGAGCTACACCACAACAGTCCACGTCGCTATTGTTTTTAGCACACCGGCAGCTAGTTTGCTAGCCTTGAAGTTAAAGATGCTTCTTAATAACCCTGCAAAAAACATCTATACGCGACAAAACCTACTGAAGTGAGGACATACCGTTTGCGTCTTTTATGTTCTTGCGCCTCATCATCCTGGAGCTTGTTTAGAAGAGCCACTATCTTGTTCTCGTTTTCTATGAAAGCGTCCACCACTACCGAGACAGCCGCTGCCCTGATGTCGTCCATGTTGTTCCAGCGGTGATCGCCCGAAGAGACAAACGGGAACGCTGTAGGTGCTACAAGACAGGAAATGACGTCACGTTGGCGCGCAATGGTGCGTTCGAGATGCCTTGTACACCACCCGCATCCGAGTTACAAAGTGGGAAACTCCCAGCTTTCTTGCGGCATTTCATCGAGGCACGCCCCCGGGATTCTGATTGTCCACCGAGTTCAGCGAGGCTAACCGTACGACTCGACGAACAGAGGTGGCTGTGCCGTATATGGAGATGTACAGTATTTTTCTTTGTATTTGTATCAAGTTGGTCATCTTAATGTTGATTTTAAATGCTCTCACACACTTTTTTTTCAATTTGAGCAATTCTCACACCACACGCCACACTTGACATTTCTCACGCATATATTTCCCCATCTTTATTTTTTTTTTCATGTGACAATATGAATCGGGGGGTAAACCCCGTTCTTTGGATGGGTACGTTGTGTTTTCGTGTGTGAGTGTGACGTTGTTATAGTGTGACGGTTAATAAAGTCAGGTGCGCAAGAGTTTTAGACTACTAAACCTGGGCCCCCGACCTACCCGTGTTGCTCGCCACAATACTATGTGACTTTACACCTACCCCTTACTACTGGAACGTAGCATAAAGTGCATTGATTCAAAGTCACTGGTAAAGAAAAACTATCAAATCATTATACTGAGCTAATGACGCTTGACAAAGGCTTTCCCTTGGTCATCAAAAATAGCCATTGGGCCCCATGCCACCAAAAGGTGAACTGATCAGCGAGAAAGACATCAGGCCCCATGCTGCATAAAGCTGAACCTTCCCCCAAAAGCACAAAGGCGAATCGATCGCCTAACCATTGCAACCTTCGGATGAATAATACTTGGTATAACAAGAATAAACGACTGAATGTTCGGCTACCCAGGTGGTAGTTATGCCTCCAAAAAAATATGATTGCAAATCACCCATTATATTTCTATGGATTTACAAACGTGTGTGTGTGTGTGTGTCTGTGTGTGGGTGTGTCTGTGTCTGTGTGTGTGTGTGTGGTGTGGGTGGGTGTGTGTGTGTGGTGTGGGTGTTCAGTGTTCCATTGCAGATGATGACCTCCAGGATGTCCCTGCTGTTCCGATAAGCATAGGTCTGAATGAACATGCCCTGATGAAATCCACTCTGTCTCCACGACAATGGACCAGTCATGGACTGCAGACTTATTGGATTGAAGGCTCTGGAGGCAGTCAAACTCCGCCCATTGCTCCACCTCCACTGTGACACGGCCATGCTGTCTGCATTTATGACGGTATTCTGTTTTTAAAACTATATGCATGGAAATCACAATCGTTTGTGGTTGATTGGAAGTGCTGATTTATGAATGTGCCTGTTAAGTACGTTTTCAATCACGGCAAATTGCTTATTGCAATAAAGAGGAAAAAAATGGAGGAAGGAAACATCATGCCAGTTTCTTTGGCAACGTAATGGAAACGGACAGCTCATTCTAGACTACCAATTCCAATTTTATAACAAAGTAGCATCAATGGCGGGTCGAAGAGATGTTGCCATCCCGGCTTAAGTGTGATTGAATACAAATAAAAAAAAACAGTTTCAGTTCAAAACCGCATCCTGAAATGTATTTAAAAAATGCAGTAAATATATCATATGTCATACAGCTGATATGATATTGCATCAGTAATAAAAAAGAAAGTGAGTTCCTGATTTGATAGGTAGACAGCCGGACAGCCAGACAGATGGACAAATGGACACACAGAGAGACAGACGTTGCTTGTGGGTTATAGGCTATTTTGAGCTTACCCCCAATTTTGTTTGTGAGTTTCCTGAGTTCTCACCCACACATGTTTCACGACACATCCCCCAATAGGACTGTGTTGCTGCTGCTTCAGTGGGTGATTAAACATATGCTCGGCACCCACAGCCAAAAGCGCTGCCTTATTGATTCTGATAGAAGTTTAGGAAATAGGGATGCCACAATGGGCTGGGGGTGTCGTAAATCATTTAGTCGGGGAGGAAAGACAGGATTTGGTGTTCTGTGGGGTGCGGCTAATTTTAATAAGGCAGTAAATGGGCAGAAACCTGAGACACATCTGTCTGTTGCTGGAGCAATTAGCACAGAGTCCTGAGCGTCTCCGCCGCTGCCAGGCCCAGACCCAGCTTCATCTCCATGTTGGAATTTTCCGCTCTACTTTGAGCGCAGTTTCCTTAATTAAACCGTTAAAAGCCAAAGCATTCGCACAGTATGCTCCGCTGCCTTCGTTACGACGGGGCATCATTTGCAATTTATCGACGCGTGTTAGAAATGCGTCGGTTGTCGTGAGTTGCCGTCTGTCTTCCTTTCTTTATTTTCTACACTGACAGGTTTAGTAGGAACACCAGGAACGCTGAGTCCCTGTTTCGCCCGCTTACCTTTCGGGATACCGGCCTGGACAGGCTGCCATGTTTTACTGCTGTAAACTGCGAGATACTCTTACAATGTATTGTTCAGGGACAATACAACAACAAAGGCAACACATAATTACATTTGAAGGAGGTATCTGTGCGTGGTGTGTAAACACACTTGAATTCTTCAATTAGTATTCATCATTTGAATATGCAAGACATTGGATGCCAGTGGCCTAGGGGCTCGGCGCTATTACAAACGAAGGCTTGCCTCATCTTTCAACGTGTTTATCCAACGTGCAGCAAACCATTCTTTACAGCGAGATAATGATGACAAAGCCACCTTGCGCAGAATGCTCAAGCAGTGATTCATATCTGCTGTGCTCCATATCGGAGGTGGGTGAGTGTTCGGGGATCACAGGGGTGTGCTGGCTTCAGCCTCGTGCTCTGGTTAGTCCAGTGGTAATGACGCTCACGACGAGGTCAGCCTCCACGGCCTGCTGTTCCCCCTCGACACACGCCTCCTACATCCGCCTTCAGCGTTCACTTTCTGTGCTTGGAAGTAGAGAGAGCTGTGGAGAAGCTCACAGGAAAGGCGGACATTGCTGCACAACACAGAGACGTTCACTCGGCTCTCTTTGAGCAGTCCAAGTTTTCATTTCATTTGTCCACAGCAATTTGTTATGCAGTGTGGTGTTCTTTCATGTATCGCCGGTTCGCTACGACATCAGTCCCACTCCTTCATTGACAAAAGTCAGCTCAGTCCTCCAACTCAGACAGGACTTCTGATCTCTCAGCGCTTGAGCCTCGGCTTTAGAGTGCCTCTAGCTTTTTCATGTCCGAGATGAGTGAGGCTATCCCGGGGTTTTTGTAATCCCTGGGGCTATAGCTGAAACACACCCTACAGATCTGACCAATCTTATTCCTCAATCTCTTGGCCTGGCTTTATTCACAGCATCATATCTCTTGAACAGAGAACACAGATGAAGTATCCATGCGCTCGCCATACCCCCCTGGGGCCTCCCTTCTAAAGGGAAGAAAACACAAACAAAGCAACATGGGAGGGTGTCGCAGAGAAGGCCTTCACCCGACGGGGTGGAGGCATTTGTGATGCTTTCGACAGAGTTCTATGCATCTAAAATCGTATTTATTCATTTTAACTTGTTTTTAGATTTCTAATTTCTGTTTTAGTGGTTTAAAGGCTAGCCCTAACAAAGTCATCTCGGGCCCCTATACTCTCAACCTGGGTAAAATCACCACGGACAAACTTTTGATCACAGTCTATTTGTAGCACTTGGGCTAGGCTAGCAGGCCTAACCAGGCTAACAACAAACCAACACCGAACAATACATCATGTCTTCTTCAACTGAGGAGCAATACAATATGCCTTCAACATCCGCGGGCAATATACGAATGAACAAAGCTGTACAGAGAATTAGCTTTCTGGAAAATGAAGTCCATATACTCACCAATCAGCTGCAGCTTAAAGACTCTCCTGACTCAAGTCCTGGACGTATCTTCGGCGCAATCAACAGCGCTGGCTCAGCTCCGCGAGGAAACTGCAAAGCTATCTCAGACTCTGTCACAGCTGTCCGTCTCGGCTCTCCAAGATACGTCCGCTCTCCAAGATATGTCTCAATGTGATACGATCCCATGGGATCCAAGCTGCATTCCCCAGTCCCGTTCCACACCGCAGACGTCGCGGCCCGTAGTGCAGATCTGTGGTCGTCCTGATCTCCTCCAGGCGGAGGGGTGCCCACCAGCTCCCATCCCGGCTCTGGTTCCCCTCCAGGCTGAAGTGTCGTCTTATCATGCCTTCCATCCTCATCGTGGGTCCCGTCATCAATTAGCAGGATTATAATCCATGTTGAGTCTAAAGATGTTGTGTATAAGAGGTCAGAGATTACCAAGATGGATTTCAACCACCTTTTTGCTCTCTGCAAAAAAACCGGCATGTCGACTTTTATCTCTGGTCCAATTCCAAAAACTGGCCAGGGAGATGAATCTTTCAGCAGATTACTGAGTTTTAACACACGGCTTCAGTCTGCTGCCAGAGCCAACGGCTTCCACGGCTTCCACTTCATTGACACAATTTCAATCTGTTCTGGAATTTGAATCTGTTCTGTGAATGCACAACTCTGTATGAACAAGACGGGCTTCACCCAAGCAGACAGGGATCAAATCGCCTTATGTTTAACATATGCTACGCG
>OMLJ01048511.1:0-12298 GCA_900302595.1 Gadiculus argenteus | reverse complement strand
GCGACGAGCCACAGCCTCTACCCGGAGAGCAGCGGGATACGCGGGGGCGAGGAGCAGTTGGCGGCCGGGACAATGAGCCGACTGGTGAGCGTCTGTTCAAAGCTCCAACACGTCAACCTAATGCACAGACACTACCACCACGAAAACACCCCAGGACTCGACGGGGAGCCCCACCTCTGCGCCAGCTTGTCCCGACTGCAGTACGTACGCTCCCTGGCTCTGCCCGCCTGCGCCCTCTCCGACGGATGCAGCACCCACCACAGCTTTGCACACACGAGCCCCTCCTCGTCCCTGCTACGCGGCTTGAGGAAAGCTCCACGGGTCGGTCTCCAAGTGTACAAGCCGTCCGAGTCCGAGCCGTCGCTACCCAGGGACAGCACCTCAGGGCTGGCGCAGCTGTTGTCCGGCTGCCCCTTATTGGAAACCCTGGAGCTGATCGGTCCCGGGTTCATCTCCACGCTCCCCCGCCTGGAGCCGTGCACGCGGGCCTGCATCGAGCCGCGCGGAATGTGTGCCTGGGCGCGGGGCGTGGGGGACTCGCACGTGGCGGCGCTGCAGGTCCTGTCCAGGCTGCGGCGCCTGACGCTGGCTGGGCTGCCGGGGATCCACAAAGGAACAGGGCTGATCCCGGTGGCCAAGCACTGCCCGAACCTCCAGGCTCTGTCCCTGGCTAACCTGGGCTGCCTGAAGACGATGAATTACACGGCGTCGCTGCTGGACACGCTGCGGCTGTGCACACAGCTGCAGGAGCTCAGGTTAGCAACGCGACGGCAGTGGTGTCCAGCTCTGAATGAATGCAAGCCAGGTTGTCAGGGGCTATTTATCCAATTCAATTAGTTGTAGCTCACAAATTATTTATTTTATGTATTATTGTTTTATTTTGCTTTTATGTTATTTTTTTTATATTTCTGGCATTGAAAAGTAAATGGCATCCAAGCATTTTACTGCACACGTTTGAATATGTGTGAACTTAAGAGTATCTTTTAACTAACTTCTTCTCCGTGGCTCTCTGTCCGAAGGTTAGAGCAGCCTTACCTGAGTGCCAACGCATCGTTCTTTGAGGCGCTCTCCTGCTGTTCGCGTCTGAAACGCCTCTGCATCATTTCACGCAGTGGAACTTTTGACCCCGTTGCCACGGAAACCTTTGTGGCTCGCTGCCCCAGCCTTTGCGTGTGCCACATATTCATGGGGGGGACCTTGGTGGCCTGTCGCACGCTACAGAAGGTGTTAATCGACAGGTCAGTGTGTTGTTGGGGACGTTATTTAACGTAATGAGGCCCCCATTAGCCTCCATCGGTCTATATTGAACTTCCCCGAGAGAAGCAAGAAACAGATTTCTAGAAGCACATTTTTGATGATGAAAAATGTGCCAAAACCGTAAACCGTAAAGTGATTCTATGCCTAGTTCTGATCTAGTTCACGTTCACATATGGGTTTGGAAAGAGCTATACTGTCCCCTTGTGGTCATGTTAACTAACACGTATGATTAAACGTAAGCACTCTGCAATACCTGGGCTGCAGACATGGACCTTCTTCTGAAGTCCAAACCAAGCTTAGGTTATCTTCTCTCATATCTTAAAGGTGCAAAAGATCAGATTTGAGAGATAACAAATTCTTAAGCAGGCAAAAGTTATCTGCTCACGTCTCAAAGGTGCTGTAGGATTACATTTAAAAGCAAAAGAGAAACCAAACCAAAACGTCCCCTCTCTCTCTGCTCCCTTCCTCCATACTGTGATTGACATAAAAGATGGATTCCCTGAACCGATCAGGGTGCCTTCGTTGATCAGGAATGAGCAGTGTTGTGTCTAAGATTTGAATTGGCTTGTACAGAGGCAGGAGCAGTCAATTCTCACAGTGGATTTTGCTCACCAAGAGCTAAATGCTAACAGCTGTCATTTCTAACAAATTTCCCTCAACCAAAACCATTAACCCCTGTATGCTCTCTGCCAGGTATTCAGCTGCGCGGCCTGCCATGAGTGTGGTCATCTTCCCCCTGCAGCATGAGGACCTGGCACTGGTCATCAGAGACACTCCGCTCACCCTCCTGGACAAGATAACACTCTTCCAGAGCCGCGTGGCCCAGACCCCCCTCCTCGCACCCTGGTGACACATCTCTGTGACCTTCTCTCCGCATGAATGTGGTCAACAGCCATTTCAGGCATTTGGATCAATGGCCTGCCATTATTTAAAAAAAAAAAAAAAAAAAGAATAGTTCCCAATGGCTGTCGGAGAGTTTGAAATGTGCACGGCTGAATGTTCATTGTTACCTGTTGTGAAGCAAACAATCAAAGAAACCTTTAAGTTGCAGTGTATTTCAGCTCAAGTGATGCGTGGTT
Source organism: Gadiculus argenteus (assembly GCA_900302595.1). NCBI lineage: Eukaryota > Metazoa > Chordata > Actinopteri > Gadiformes > Gadidae > Gadiculus > Gadiculus argenteus. The sequence continues at coordinate 9,962 of OMLJ01048511.1, read as the reverse complement.
GGAAATTAGTAAGGATTTAGTGTTTTTGGTTCAAGGACATTTTGGTGACAAAACTTCTGCACAGCTGCTTGAGAATTTTGACCATTATAAATTAGTTGATGTGTCCAATTACTTGAGCAATATTTTGCAACAAAGTACTTATCTGCGAATGGATTGCACATTAAAATGGCAAATTCTATGTTTAAGGTGCCATAATTCTGAAACACGGGATACTTATTTGTTTACAGACTACTTGAATAGATGTTGTATACAACATTGTAATAAACTATATAATAGTTGTGAACTTGTCAATGTTTCAGTCTTTTTTGTAACCTTTTGTCCTTAAAATACATTTTTGTAAAGTAAACATGTAATGTAATGAATGTTATGAAAGATGTTCACGTATTTTAAGAACAAAAGAAAAAATAAGCTTGAGCAGGATTTGTGATATCTTTTATTACAGTACTATGCATTATGGATAAAAAATATGAAATCAATATATTTTAAATTACATTTTACCCTGATAGACAAACTTTTTTTCCTGATAATTGTTCTCCCTCCAATGCTTTCAGCTTTAAATCCATTGAGCCTTTGTTGACAAAACAGAACCATTCTGTCATCACTTCAGATCACACAGCTGAGTGTGCTCAGCAACCTGAGTGAAAGTGGTCTGGACTCTGGATGAGGCTCAAAGTGTCGCCGGAAACACTGTAGAAGAACACCTGTGCTGTGATCCAGGTATACAGCAATTCTTGACGACTGAGGCTCTGGCAATGAAAATCTCAACATCATTGTGGCGGAAACAACTATAGTTTTTATTAGAATCTAAACTCCAGGCATTCTCCTTGTACCCAAACGCACACTCCTGGAAATAGTCTGACCAGACAATGTCTTCATAACACACCACTATCTCTATTGGACTGGTCCATTCAACCTCCCAGTAGGAGTGTTCAGTCAGATGTTCTTTACACAGCACCTGCCAAAGATGGGTGAATCTCTCAGGGTGGTAGGGATACGACTGCACTAGATATTTAAGTTCCACACTCCTGTTCCCCTGGGAAAGAGCCAGCTCTCTGTATGCTGTGTTCAGGTCAAGTGTGAGGTGACGGTAATCTGGGAGGTAAGTGGAGGAGGCTTGATTAGAAAAAGAATTGCAATGATGCTTGTATTTGATTTGACTCTCTTTTACCTTTGTCCATTCAGTTTTCAGCCAAGATTATTGTTGCATTTCATCGTCATGACATTGTGTACATTTCTGTGATTACGATTTGAGTATTGGTTGACAATACCACACAGCATAAAAAGACTCTTGTACAAACTCAGCTCTGGTCGTCAGCTCCAGTTGATTCACTACAAGAATAAACGAAGTGAAAAGTCATGAATAGACATTAAAATAGGCTAAGGATTACATACTTTTTAAAGTATTTTTTTTTAAATGCAATGATTATTTTGTGTTCAAAAACACCGTAAGGTGTTTTGGCAGATGGCACTGGTTGGTTGTCTTCCATTTGTTGAATAAATTAAAGCAGTATTCTATGTAAATGAAGGACATTTTGTAATTCAACGTCTTAACATCTAACCGTAGCCAATTGCAATACAGAATAACAAAAAATAGAAACAGAGAACAAAATAACAAAGTTATTTCAGCTACTAAAACTTATTTTAGTCGCTCTTCTGATTAATTAACTACAACTTTTATGTAGGAAAGTCTGTGACAAAGAACCTTTTTATTGTAATACACTTATCTGCGCTCCAGTTCATTGTTATATGATGTGTAGACAATGACATACAGTGGTCCTACAGTTTAAGGAAGATAATCCGTTTACGATAACTACTAGACATTACTTGAAGCGTATCCCTTACGACTAAACTACATCTCTAGAACTAACTAATCCCCCTTACGACTAAATTACATTCTGGTTGTCCTCCTATGACCAGTGGAATAAATGAGCTGTTGACACTTTGACAGACATACTAATCGATCTATCATAGGTGAGATGTCAAAACACATGGGAGGTAAAGCCTATATATAATATACGCTAATGACATATATGTGCTAACTTTGATAATCACATTAAATTGAGAACATCTTTCGACATATACAGGATATGCCATACTTACACGTTTTAATTGGATATCTAAATTCTTAGCTCGATAATCGACTGCTAATGTCTTTCTGTCACCTCTACAGTATCTCACACATGTGAGCTTGCTAGCCTAGCTGCTCTTCACAACGCTGAGTTAGTTAGCTCCCAAAATGTGGAACTCTGCTCCCATACGAAGAGTGAGTAAGATGTTAGTACAATCCACCAGATCCTACCACGTTTACACAGCTAAAAGGAGTTCATCTGCCAAAACGTTATCGCATTATCCCTGGTCGCCACATCTTTTGTTAAATGATACGTCGCGGAGTATCAGTGGAGTGACCAGACACAAGTCGATCGTCTCAGCATCCTTCGGAGATCTGGACCCCTTGGCATCTACTGCCAAGCCGGCGGACCAGGTAGACGGTGACGACCCCGGGGAGCAGTTTGGTACATTATCTAGAGATATTGGCGCCCGTAGGTCGTTCCAAAAAAGTAGCCCAGAAATACAGAATCAGTGTTTCCAAGAGGAAGACGGCGAGGATGAAGTTAAAAGAAGGAAACCTTTCTTGGCCAAAGGGAGTAATACGTCCTATTGGTACTTCCTACAGTGTAAGAACCTGTTAAAAGAAAACAAGGTATGTCAGTCTGTCATCATTTTACCCTCACACGATCAATCGCGTGCAACCTATTCATTTCAAATTCTCAACGTGTATACTGCACTCATTGCACTCATTTCAATGATGTGTTATTGCTGTTTCCTTTTCTATCACAGCTTCAGCAGGCTTTGGATCTATTTAGTGGAGACATGTTGAAAAGAGAGAGGTTACAGCCAGAAGAGTATAACTACACCATCCTTATAGGAGGCTGTGGTCGAGCTGGACAACTCAAGAAGGCCTTCAAACTGTATAATGACGTATGGATGCTCTACACTCCCTCATACATCCTTTTCCATGTGTATTGTTTATGACCGCCATTTGACGGCTTACTATTGTTTACAGTAATTATCTTTTGTGTTGTCTTTCAGATGAAAAAACGGTCCCTGATTCCCACAGATGCTACATACACTGCCCTGTTCAATGCCTGCTCTCAATCGCCATCAAAACAAGTCGGGCTCCAGCATGCATTGCATTTGGAACAAGAACTATGTCGCAAAAACTACCCAATTAGCACCATCACATACCATGCCCTCCTCAAGACACACGCCATTACAAACCACCTTCAAGCCTGTATTCACACAATTCGGGTATGTTTAATTTAATCAGTTCATTTACGTGGTATTGACATTGTAGGGGAGTGTATTCATGAATAATTTACAAATCTGTGTGTGTTATTGTTCAGGAGATGCTGAAAAACCAACATATGGTTACTCAGGAGACATTTCACTACCTGCTTATGGGATGTGTAATAGAAAAGAAAACCGGGTTTAGACAGGCTCTACAGGTAGGAACTGTCATGCATGTGCACAAATCGAACATAACTATTGTTATTGCTGTTGTATGACATTGTTTGTACCTGTCTTTCCTTTTAGGTTTGGCGCCAAATGCTTCGTTCAGGGATTTACCCAGATGCTAAGAACTACAACCTACTTTTGCGTACTGCAAGGGATTGTGGAATTGGTGATCCCACCACTGCTACAAGCCTTCTGCTGAGTCCTGATTGGGCAGATCAGAAGGGCCAGGGTGTGGCTAGCAAGAAGTCCAGGAGAGGAAGCAGGGATTCCATAGACCTTGACCTCTTGGAGAGACAGTTGTTTCTACAGCCTGGACAGGTTGGCCCCTGCATGTTAACCACTGAGAGGAAAGATCCAAAAGGCAGTGAACATGTCACAGTTGCAGCGATGGTTCCCTACAACAGCGTACCAGAGATTGACCACATGGTCGTAGTTGAGGGAGTATCTTGTGACTCTCCTGCTTGTCAGCCGGTGCCCGTAGCGGCGCCCCCTAACCTGCTGGAGCTTTTAGAGAGGAGGGGAGGGGCCACAGTGTCCATTGGTACGGTGGACGGTGCAGCCGACCGGCTGGCGCTGATAGGAGGAGGTAAAGGTTTCCTGGACAAGATGGTCTCTAGTGGCCTCACTCCAGACCTCCGCACCTTGACCCTGCTGGCAGACACCATGGAGCCAGGCAGCCAAGCGCTGAAGATGCTCCTAGAGGCGGCCAAGCTGCACAAGGTGAAGCTCGACGTAGCATTCTTCAACACCGTGATTCGCCGCTCAGCTAAAGCCGGTGACCTGGATGCAGCAAAGGTACGAAACGCACTCACACATCCATCAACCCATGACCCACCAACTGAGGATCCTAGGATACATATTCTATGTGAATTGACCCTATCTAATGTTTTCCCCAGGCTGTTTTGCGTGTAATGTACCAGAGACATGTAAATACAGACGTGCAAACTTACGGTTGTCTTGCTCTGGCATGTGACCAGAAGGAGGACGGTCTTCAGTTGCTCAAAGACATGGAGGTGAGGAAGCATTTCCTCAAGTTGTGAAGCATGTTTTTATATTTAGATGCAGTAACTGCCATCTGGTACTCATACTAGATGTAGAATAGTAGAAATCTAGAATACTCGTAACAATAGATAACACTTTGACTTAAAAGGATAGTTTGGGTATCGAACCTCATTTCCAAATAAGCCAGTGTGTTATTTATCATTGGAAATCATTTTCAAAACGTTTCATTCAGTTCTTCTAGTTGCAGAGATCGCTGGTGCTAGGCTAGCGCAAGTTGATGGGAACTGCTAGCCTGTCAATAAAAACTGTTTTACCCACTCCACAGTACACCTGAGGCAAATCGATTTATAATGCCAGACTATGTAAATGTCTGTTGATATAATAAAACTATCTTTGCATCTCAATGATTGCATTACATTTTGAAGGGCTACTTTCTCAGCAGCGGCAGAATTTTACTGTGCTCCGGTGTAGCAACCAATTCAGTACAGCATAACGTAAACAGAGAAGCGCACTCCGGTCCGCCACTGCTGTTGCCTGCTTCCAACTACAGGGATTATAAACTAAATGTGATGCGATGCAAGGGTAGTTTTATTTCTAACATTCTATCAACACAGACATTTACATCGATAGTCTGGCGTTATAATCGATTTGCCTCAGGTGTAGTGTGGAGTGGGTAAAACTAGTTGCAGAGATCGCACCAGCGATCTCTGCAACTAGAAGAACTGAATGAAACGTGTTAAACGATCTCCAATGATAAATGACTGACACTGGCTAATTTGGAAATGAGGTCCAATGTCCAAAATCCCGAACTATCACTTTAATACTAGTAGTTATAAGCTGCGTACCGACCAGGACTTTTTCAGTCCCAGGCTTTTTTTGTTGTTGCTATGCCCACGCATTAGCTCCCAGTCGTCACAAACGCACCATAGAGAGGTCCGAGAGGCTTATCAACGGAGCATTGACGAGCTACGAGCGGCTCAGAAAAGTACTACCTCTGCTGGAGGACTTTCTGAGCCGCTGTAAGAGTCCCTGAGGGGCGGATCCTCTCTCCAAACCGCACCCACAAAACCTCATAGCGGGAAAAGTACGCCTGGTCGGTACGCGGCTATTGTGGCACTAATGGCATACTATAATGCATGGTGACATTATTTCATGCAGGTTGCCAGGTTGAGGCCTAATGTCCAGGTATTCTCTGCTCTGATTGGCCGTGCATCTCGGAGGCTGGACTACATCTACCTGAAGTTGCTACTGGAGAGAATGGCTGAATTGAGAGTGTGGCCAAATGAGGTTATCATCAAACAGTTGGAATTTGCTGCGCAGTATCCCCCTAGCTACGACCAGGTATTGTCTTAGATTTAACAAAGCTGTTCCTTTCATTAATCACCTATTAATTATTCCTTTAGTTTTAATTTCACTCCTCTTCTTCTCTCTCTCAGTTCAAGAAAAGGAACAACTACCTGGTTCAAATTGATGGTTTCCGTGGTTACTATCAGCAGTGGCTTATGTCCATGCCTGCAGCCAAGGGTGCCGATACAGAGCAGACAGACGGACAGGCTGGGACAGACGTGGCTCCACAACAACAGCAACCGGAGACTGATGGACTGAACATTAAGCAGCTAAACCAGAAGGCGGCATCGAGGAGATTTAACTCTAGAAAGACAAGCAGGCAGAGGAGCACGGCCTCAATATAAAACACGCGAAGAAAACCGTGAGAAAACATTTTGGAAATGTACTTTTATTTAAATAAGGTCAAAGCTGGGCCTCTTTGACTGTAAATGCTGTTTACAGCATTTACAGCATTTATTCTCGTTGTTAAACTGGTTGGACTAAATATATAAAAATCGACGTATTGTAACTTTATCATTTGAAGAAAAAAACACTGACCCTTTCAACTGAAATAGTTATTTGATATACCGGTAGTTATGAAAACGGAATATAGTTGTCATTTTCTTTGCTTTAAACATGTATTTATTAATCAAGTTGCATTAAAAATGTCATAATTTTGATCTTGATTATTTTTTGTACTGTTGATTTAAAATGTTACACTGTATTGACACGACATACCACAAATAAAATCTGTAAATTTTGTAAAATTCTATTTACTTATTGCTTATTGAGATACTTCAAATTATCAGTAGTAGGTGACAAAAAGTAGGCCTACATTAAATGTCGCAGAAATGACCAGTGGCAAATGGGTAAAGCTCTAGACTTCCGCTCATGCGGAAATGTGTCATTTCCGTTTCGTTCTCCCGCGAGAAACAAATCTGCGCACTGTTTACATCGAAGGTAAGACTAAAGACGGATTTACCTTGGTTTATGGCCCACCACATTACACGGCTATTATGCCTACGCTTATATTTCTGTGTTCAAAACCACCACATTTGTTGTCATGAATTGAAGCTTTTCACTTTGTCACTTCTGCTACTCTTTAATTTCGCACACATTCGTCACGTTCCAGGGAGCAGGGCCCTACCGAAAATAATGTTAACACAAGTCACTTCCTAATGGAAACACAGTCGAGCAAAACTTGGATCAGTGTTGACAATACAAAAGCCTTACATTGTTTCATAGCATTTATTGGATTTGGAGAAATGTTCGAAAACACCTTTTGAAAACTGAAGTCAAAGGGAGTGGCCAGCAGTCAGTCGACCCATGTTGTGTCGTCACTAACACATCTGATATGAAATCAGTTTTGTCTCACAAGATGCTCTTCTGAAAACAATCGCGGGCATACTAGTAGAAGCTGTTTAATGTTCTCGTTTATATTATTTTAACCCTCTTACGGCACAGATATCTTTCAACATGGATGAGGTGATTATTATCCTCAGTGAAGACGAGGACCCGTGTTGTGATGCCACACTCAACGACTTTTCCGTCCTCTTGGTAGAAGAGAAGGAAAACGGTGAGGGAATTTCGGCTGAAGTGTGGACGTGATGTGTAGTAGTATTGAACCACAGTCTTTATTTGTATGTGTGTTATTGTGTGCCTTTTTAGTTGTGCCAGAAACGCCATTGTCTGCCCAGGCTTTGGAAGAAGACCTAGTAGTCACCTTCTCCAAACGGGCTGAAGTGTTGCCTCATGCACGCTATGATTGTCCCTTATATCCCTTTACGTGAGTAGACCCCGATATTAACCATAATCTATTTTTCACATTAAACACTTCTCCGGCTTTTCAAATGCAGGATACTATTTGTGTCATTGTGTTTCAAACTTCAGGTGTGCAGAATATGTGAAGAGCGCCCCAATCGGCAGCAACCACCAATTCTGTGAACAGTGTTTCTGCTATGTTTGTGACAAACTAGCATCGCTGGTATGTTGTAGGCCTACATTGTTTTGATAGCTACACCACCTTAACACCTTAAACTTTAATTGCAGTCATTGTATTCCTTTGAGTGAAAAATGTCTAGCAATTCAAATAAAAACATATGCACTGTGGTTAACAACATTTGGTCAAAAGGCGACGCTCTTTTTAGACGCTTGTGATTTTCCACTGTCTTTTGCATTTCAGTGTCCTTTGTGGTGTGTCAATGAAGAATGTCACTGTAACAGTCACCGGAGGAGTGTAACCTGGAGCAGCCTCCGAAACTCTGCAGATCTGGGACATTTACTTGCATTTGACTTCTCATTGTCAGATGTAGACAGTAAACTCCAGCTTGCTGGTAACTGTTGGGCTTCCTCTTGTCTTGAACCATAATAATATAACATTATCTGCATGAGTTAATTAAATGTGCATTTGATATTGTACACACTATTCCTAGTTCTACCCGTTCAACCTGCAGTGTTTTTGTGTTTTAGAAAGGCTACTGGGGAGCTTCAGGAAGGAGCTTCAAGCAGAGTTCTGTTCTTTCGTCCGGGGAAAGATGTTTTCGGATGACAGGCTTCAATCTCACCAGCATGGTCTAATTCACGAGTAGGTGTTGGGACTCTGCTCTGGGTTGATTTTGAGGCTTTAAAATAGACCAAAAAATGTACTTTTGTGGGCTGATAACCTACGCCTTGGATGTCAAACCTGTAGACATTGAAGTGTTTTGTTATCAAATAGGCTGTACTTAGTCTTTCTGTACAGAGAAACTCTTGACAGGGCAAGGCTCGTCTATTTAATTACAATAGTAAAAAACACCACAAGTTCCAATAAAAAATAATAAAGAGGTAATGCAAAATATAAATAAGCATCTACCTGATTGCTGCAGAGGGGGTTATTATCGTTTGTTTGTTTTTTACTTCTACAGTTACACACCAGTGTATGAGTGTGTGTCGTCTTTCCTGAACAAAGCGGAGGAACAGGAAGGAAAAGTTGCTGCCATCATGAGCCTGGGAGCAGCCAAGGACTTAACTATCCACTACCAACCTTCAGGGTATACACACACACACACACATACACACACACACACAAAGCTGGATCAAAGACGCTTTTATCCAAAAAAAAACAAAAGCTGATCAAAGCTTCTGGTAAATGCTATATCTGCACAGTATACTTACCCTCCCTAACGGTATTGAAGAAAAATAAAGAACTATGTATGGCTGTAGTGAAGCTTCTGAGCAGTGAGTAAAAGAGTCTTGACGTGTTTGTTGTGGTGGTTGTTGTTTTCTTTTCCGTACAGGATTGTGTTGTCAAAGTGTCCTAAAGCTAACGCCGGGGAGGCCATAAGAATACTCTTACAAAGGTAAAAAGGCACACTCCCATTTCCACCACACATACCCAGAATTTAACTTGAGCAAGAAGCCTAACCCCTACCTGCTCATTAGACATGTATGTCATCAAAAAATACGTCGCTTTGACAAAATGTCACAATTTTTAGTTTTTTATTTATACAAAAGTGCTCTTCTTACTGAATATGGTATTGTGTTCTTTTTTTCAGAGTAATAGATTCTGTGCAGCGGCTCATGGTGATGTCTGATTTACCATCCGCTTTCATCCACAAGCTGCAGTGCTTTTACCAGAGCCTGAATTTGAACGTAACTTTAAAAAACGCAAGGAACAGGTGTGTGTGAAGTGTGTGTGTGTGTGTGCTTTGGTTTGTGTCTTGTTTAAAGGTCCTATGTTTTAGAATGAGAAATTCTTTCTCATTACTGTCTTTTTTGGCCGGTAAGTGAATTGCAGCCTGCTCAAACAGCCTGCTCAAACTCACGTAAGAAAACTGGAGCGAGAGCTCTGTGTGTTGATTAGCAACAATCATAGAGTATAATAAATCTCGTACAAAATAAAAAGCAATGGAAGAACAGATAGTTTTGCCATTAACTACACTTAGACATAATTTCCTTCCTTTTGTTCTGCAATACCGCCCTGGATAAAATATAAAAGAAACCTGCCCATAGGCTGTTCTAATCCTATGTTGTCTTACAGTGGCGATATAGGTTCGGTTTTTGAATCCTATCTTTTAAGCTCTACAGTATAAGAGATGCATGTTTGATTTGTAGTTTTGTCAAATTGTAGTTTGACAATT
>OMLJ01048510.1:0-12310 GCA_900302595.1 Gadiculus argenteus | reverse complement strand
TTGGTTGAAAATATGTGAAAAAATTATAGTGGGGAGGATGGTAAAAATAACTAACAAAGACGTTTATAACTAGCAAAGACAAAATAACGAAAGGTCAAAGGTAGCACCACTGACCTCAGCAGGTACATATTGGTCTACAGCGGTTGCCACGGTGGCACAGCAGATCCAGATCAGGACCAGCACCGACAGGACCAGAGTGGTGGTTAGAATCCAACCTGGGAGCCAGGGATTACTGAAGACACAAAACAAAGAGGTTATAGCACATACATGCTGGGTTAATTTAGTGTAACAGGGAGTTGAGCAGAGAGAGTTAGTCCTGGGATGTTGGTTAGGGATGAAATTGCGGCCTTGGATATTGTTTGTATTGTTTGGACTTACATGGGAGCCAGACAATAACAACAATGTCTAAATCTGATCTCAAAGCCTGTATCAAATCAGTCAGACATCTGATGGAAAAAAACTGATTTGATATCATCAAGTAATGAACCAGTACTTGCGATGAATTGCACTGCTCCTGGTAATTATATTAATCAGTCTCTACAATGTTCTCAATAAGGGTAAATGCCCACCCGTGAAGAGGGACAATTAACTAGAAATTATTGCATCTAAAAGCAATCAACAATAAATACATTATTACAATGACGTCAATGAATTATCGGTCAATCCTTTCATGGATTAATTGACCATTCTTTCCCACACTACATTAGTCTGGAGCTTTACCGTGAGAGGCAAGTGAAGAAGTTGTACTCATCCCCACGGGCACTGGAAGAGCGGTCCGCAAACATGTCCCTATCCCTCTCCTGGATGAAGGAGCGGTGGTAGTCTTTGTAAACTGGAAGGCTCAAACTGGAGACTGAAGACAACAAATGACATGTCATACACTTAGAAAAGACGAAAAAAACAAACAAACTTTCTCCTTGTCACAAGTTCAGCATGATTGAGTACAATTTATGAAAGACTTGGCATTTACTGCGTGCTAGACGGGAGAGGACTTACAAGATTTATCTGGTTCCTCTTTGACATCCTTCTCCAGCTCGAAGTGAGGAATAATCTCGACCTGTGGCTCTGTCTGTTGAGAGTAATGACATGGCTGGCTGTAACAAAGGATGGGCTAGCCTTTTCAGACCCCTTTTTAAAACAGATCGCTGATTATTGCACACACAGACAACAAACGCACTCATGTGTCACATTGAGCCTGTGTACACAAGAACAACCCTTATTTAGACACAGATTGAAGATCAATATTTACTTGGAAGGCACAATGTGCTCACAACCAGCTCAGCACGTTTATACGTAGGGACTTTGTTTACATTGCTTTGGATTAATCCGCGGATCATGTTTAATAATAGAAACTTGTTATCATACGGTCGGGGAGGTTGCAGACCCATTTGCATAAGACACGCGTCTTGCTTTATATTGGTTGACGAAGTACGTGACCTGCCAACGATTCAGGGACGTTCTGTGTAGACGATGTTGTCTCATGTCAGTCATGTCTCATGTCTCCTGTCTCCTGTCTCGTGTCTAGATCGAATGCAACGTACACCGCCCCCCCGAAGGTGGTTTTGACCACGGTTGGCTACGTCTCTTGTACAACTGTTCCTGCCTGATTAGACAGAGATAACATCTCTCTTTGGATTACAATCTCACAGGAGATATCCAAAACATTGTAAACCAGGCCTCTGTGACAGCAGCGGTAACAGATTTATTCAATTTTGAGTGTCTCAGAGTAGAAATGTGACATTCAGCCTTGGGGGGTATCTTCGTACCATCATGACATTTTTTTTTTTCTTAGATGAGCTTCTGGTTATAGAAGTCATTGTAGCATGTATGACATGTCTAGCCTCCAATGCTGTCTCTGATATGCATTTTGCGAACTTGAAGACAAGCCTTGCTTGGTTTAAAATACTCATGGCCCATAGAATAATAAATAGATAGGCGCCCTTCTTGTGGGTTGCACCCACAACAGAGCTTCACTGGCCACACAGTTTTTTTAAATGCTTTAAATTAAATGTTTTATAGTGTAGAGATAGCAGGATACACTTCTAAACAGCAAATTGTATTAATTGCGGACATTTTTAAGTATTCAGAGTGATGGTTGAACCAGGTTTGGTTAGGCTATTGTTGAGGGATGTGTACTTAGTAATATTGACCAAACAATGTCTCTATAGAGAGTAGTGCTGCTGCCCGACCGTCTCCTGGGGAAATATACATCGCTAGGCACACAGGACTCCTACCGATGATCGCACATTTAGTTCCCCACGTCAGATCACTGTAATTGGGAGTGTGAATATCTGTTGAATAGCCATTATCTTTCTACCGTAAAAGATATATAATTTAAAACTATATTAACTGCTATTGAGATATGTGATTTTTTAATACCGTCACAGAAGCAGTATGCTGCTATAAATGTCCCTGTCGCAGGGGAACTTTGGCTACCCGGGCGGGGCCAGCCACAAATCATTGGCAAACAAACCTATTTCCGTCTCAACAAGAATGCAACGGCGAAGAAATTATTTTGGACTATAAAATTATATATCCTGCTGTAAAATATGGCCAAAAAAAATCACAAGATGTCGCAAAAAAGGTTAAAGGTCTCATGGCCCATGCTACTTTATGGATGCTTATATATACAGTTGAGGCAGAAATGATTGGCCCCCCTCCGGATGTGTTGGCAAAACACACACTTCATCAGAAAGCACAAATAACCAAACCAGGATATTTTCAATAACTCAACACAACTGCAACAACAATTAGTTTCCCCAAATTCAACACAAAATATCACCAAAATGCTGTGGGAAGTGAAAATTGCATGGTCAAAAGTATTGTCACCCCTCAACAAGTGTCTTTTGCAGTGATAAAAGCACACTTCTCATTGTTAAAATCCAGTGCTAAGGTTATAGGTAGTCAGACATCAGCTGTGACCTGAGAAATATAAGCCCATTTCTACTGGACAATAAACTCCAGTTAACTTGCTATACATCCCTATTGGTGTCTATGGACAGTATGAGGTTTTGAATGAATCTACCTACCCCTTTATATGCAGCTGATTATCAGTGCCAGGTGAAGCAACATAGATCTAGAGCATCACCTGACCATGGCCATGCTTCACTTTAAAACGTGGTGTACATTCCAGGGTATTTTTACTTCTTCATCCTCCAGACATAACCACTGGTCAGGAGGCCCAAAAAGTTCTGGTTTTGTTCCGTTGCTCCATAGAATTAACTGCCAAGCCTATTGTAACTAATTTCATATGGTTGTAGTTCAGTATTCTGTTCATGCCTTTAGAACAGCAGTTTGGATGAGGAAGAATGAAGCATACACTGAAAAGTGCACCCTGTCTAAACTGATATATGGCAATAACTAGATGATACTCTAGGCCTATTTGCTTCCTCTGACACTGATACTCAGCTGCATATAAAGGGGTAGGTAGATTTATTCAAATATTTGGAAATGGGTGCCAATACTTTTGACCATACAGTATTCACTTCCTGCACCGTTTTAGTGGTATTTTGTGTCGAATTTGGGGAAATCAAGTTGCGTTGAGCTATTGAACATATCCTGGTTTGGTTAGTTCATCAAAAAACCTAAAAAACCAGGGGGGGGGCAATAATTTCAGCTTCAACTGTAGGTGTTAGTGGGCCCCTCATACAGTATTTGAAGATGTTCAAGAAATTCAGCCTTGGTGCAGAATTACAGCCATTAATGGCTGTAAATGAATGGCAAACCTCATAAAGTGACATTTCCATGCCATGGGACCTTTAATAGAAAGTGGAGCATGTGTATTTTTAACGGTATTGAATTATATATTGAATCAATATTTCTAAATACCCTGGTATACTAGCATATCGTGATACCGCCCAGTGACAATATTTCACTAGCCGTCGGGGCACCAGTATTCTGACAATAATATGAGGTATTACCACCCTACAAGAACACCAGGCTCCAAGATGTATAAAAACAGATTTGGGCCCCAACATGATTTGGGACCCAGATTGATCATTAAAGACTGACCTGAAATATGACGACCTTGCCATCGTCTGCCTGGAGGTAGAACGTCCATGAGGAAGTGATGAGGCTGTGAGCTTGATTCATAAAATCGTCTAGGAAGCCTCGAACAAGGGCCAGGGGGTAAAGCATGTGAATCCTGGGCACCATGTCCAACAGCTGAGTGAGAGAAAGGGGAGAAGTGGAAATGGAATTGGCTGGCAAAATAGGAAGTGTAGGAAGTGAATACAACTATTACAAGGTTATATTCATTCATACCTGCTCTTGTCTTTGTGCAGCTATGGGTTGCTGGTTCTGGCAGCCCAGGTTGCATGCATACTGCTCATCGGACTGGACATAAGCTTCATGGCAGGCTGCAAAAACGTGGCGGTCACAGATGGTAATAAGAGATTATGATGGGGCATGACACACATAGGCGTTTGTTGTTCAGACAGGCTGTCGTCATGTGCAGTATCCATAGTTGCAATCCACTGCAATACCGATACCAACTATTCAATGCAGTATTTTTCTTACTTGATTCACATTCAGCTTTGGTCTGATTGAGATCCTCACTGTCGCCAACAAACTGACAGATAGAGAATAGGCGGCAGCCTCGTTGGCATGCATACAGTTCTTCCTCCTGTGGAACCAGAATGGCCAGATCATCATCAGCACAATACTAGCAGCGGTGCAGCAGAATAACAAGGAAGTGGAATATCCAACTACGAGACAATGCAGGCAAAATGTTTCCTTTCTCTCTTGTATAGGTCACTAATCAAACAAAACTATAAGAATAAGAATAATATACAGGCATCGAGTTGTTTGGTCAATATTAGCTTAGGCTAGCAGTTACCGCTAGATTAGCAAGAAGAGCACTTACCCGTGGATATGTATGTAAACTGTATGTCATTTGACACGTCTTATGGCAAGAGACCGTGTTCCCCAACACGGCATCAAAAACATCTGACGATGCAGATGTGCACGTTGCCGCCACCAAAAAGAATCCCAAAACAATATCCAAAGTTAACGGAGTGCCCATTTTGTCAGCGCGGTTAATAACAAACACAAACAGCAGCCCGTTCTCCTCGTCCTGTCCGATCTCGCGAGTGGCGACTACATGAGATTAACAACGCGCATGCGCGGTTTCCTTATTTACCTTTTAGCTCATTGGAAGCAATCTGGAGCTAGCTGGTCAAGCTGCCGTGGTGTTACTTTTCTTTATATTTTAATATCAAACAAGTCAGAATACATAATCACGTGACATGGTTTGGTACAGGTTTGATCACACAAAAGAAAGACGTTCAAAAAGTTCTCTGAAAAGCATACTGAATAGCATGCTTATTTACATTAAGTGTGATGGTCAATAACCTTAAAGAGATCTCAGAAGCACAATAACCAAGGAAAGCAGACTCAATGCAGTATTGAACTATCCAGTCACTACATCAACACGGGTCTCATAATGGATAAATTTGTCGTGCGGTTACCTAAAGGACAAGCACCAACGCCAACGAAGAACAAGGGAAAGGTGTATAAGCAAACTACAATCGAGTCACTACGGGTAAGACACATTTCTGGCGGAGAAAGGCATACATAGTAACTCTTCAGTGAGGAACCTAATGCTGTTGTTACTAAAGTGTTGATTCTTAACTAAAAATGTTCATTATGGTGCTTACAGAGAGTGGTCGTGATTGAGGACATAAGACGATACAAGTCAATGTTGGAATTCCCTGGACAAACAAAGGACAACCATCTGCATGCCTTGGCAGAGCTTCAAAAGAAGATGCCATCGAAAGAGGTGTTGAAGTCAACGAAAATAGGTAGGAATACAATGTGAAAACGTACTGCATAAGTCAATGGGACAAATAGATTAACTAGACAAAGAATTAAATGACATAAATATAAACCTGACAGTTGCATTATTATTATTATTATTACAAATGCATTTTTATCGATGAATAGAAAAAATCACACCATTTACAGTGGTGGGTACCATCTGATATCGGAACAACCCAAAGCCACTTTAACGATACCACAAGATAAGATGTATTTTATTTCTCAAGACGGACATCTGGGAATATAATTCACATGTGTATTCTGCTTCTCCTCAGGTCACACCGTCAACAAAATGCGAAAGAACCCCGACCCAGAGGTGAGTGCATTGGCAACACAGGTTTATACTGAGTGGAGGACCTTCATTGAAGAGAATTCCAACAAGCCCTCTATCGAAGTCCATTGTGACAAACAGTCTGAAGCGCTCCGGACCAATGCTAGAAGATTGATGGCTGATGCGTTGGAGGTGAAGGTGAGAAATCCTCTTCTGGATTTATGTAACTCCTTGCTTACCATGTCATGGGAAATTGAACATAGTCTTATTGAGTTTAAGAAACATTGCATTAATGTCGCATAGTAGTGCTAATTGTGGTTTTATTATTTAAAAAAAATGCAGCTCAGAAGTTAATATGGTTAATTATAGAGAACATGGGAATAAGATGTACTTCAACTGTCAACTGTTGGCTAGAAATAATGAAATCTGGTGTGTTGCATAGATTTTATGAGAATATGAAAGCTATATAGGAAACTATTGAAAATATGCCTGTATTTGTATTAAAATACTTTCTATTAAAAACATAATTATTTGGTCAGTGTGTAGTATTACACGGTTGTTAACCTGTGTAATATCGTCCTATATTTGCACTCCCCAAACCCATATTTGCACTCGATATCTCGCACGTTGTGTAATAAATATATATGTGTGTGTGTGTGTGTGTGTGTGTGTGTGTGTGCATATATATATGTGTGTATATATATATTTACTACAATGTATTTTGATTTGTCTTATACAGATGGATTGCACCCTTATCGACAACATCGAAAGAGAAGTATTCCATCAGAGCTTGCGGTTGGTCAGCAGTTCATACAGGCGGACTGTCAGAGCGCTTGTGTTTGCCTTTAAACATAAGCCTGAGGTCCGATCTCAACTGAAGGACAACACAACTTCAGTTACCCAGCTGGTTTCCAGCTATAAGAAGTAACTCTCTGACCGTGATAAATGGACTGGACTTGGACCTCCCAGGTGATCTCGATGAGAGGAAGTGGGGATTTTCGTTTTTACTTTTTTTTTTCTTGTTATAGAAAATCTTTAATGAGATACGTATTTTGGCACACATTGAGCCTTTTACTAGTTGTTGCTTGTAAAGTATTGTCGCAGAGGTATGCTATTGATTGTGCTGTTCTGTTTTGGAATCAAAGGGGAAATATACTTCCTCCTTTTTAAGCATCATGGGGCGCACACAACAAATTAATGTTTTTATACAAAAGATCCTGAATTGAGTTGGTGTCCTCTGTCGAGAGTTCCAACGCTACTCGGAGTTGGCAGGAATGGAAGTTTCTTTTTAAAGAAGCACAAGCCAGATGACGGCTATCACCATGAGGATGACAGCCAGCACGCAAATACTGATGAAGACGATGTCACTGGGATCATGAGGCTCCACCGACACCACGCCACCACCTACGATGACGGCGTTCTCCGCTTGGCGAGCCAGCTCGTTGAGACGGTTGCGTTCCTCCGTGGAGATGTGGGCCACAGTGGCCATTTTGCGCTGCGCGTCGCACAGCACCTCATACTCCTGCAGCTTTCCGTCAGAAAAGTCGATGTACAGGGTGTTCACTAGCATGGTGATGTTCTGACGTTTCTGTATGGGGTTACAGTGAGCTGCACTATGTAAGTTTCTCAAGAATAAAATGCGGCCATCCACTATCGATCCAGGGAATTTGTCTCTATGAATTATTTCATTATGATCTACTAATTCTGGTCTCGCAATCCACACACAGACACACAGTGGGAACATTTCAGATGACAGGCTGATGTTTAAATAGCTTTAACTTTAGCTGCAGCTCAAGCTACCAGAGGCTGCTAATTGGAGGACTATCATTAACATAGTGCAGGTTTAAAACGTATGTATGCATAACCACTGAGATGTACAGTATATATTTGCATGCTAATTCACTTGATATTTGGTTGACTTCTAATCTAATCAGTTCAGTATAATTTACTGCACTTAACCAATGAGATGGTGTTAATGGAGGGTTTGTATTAACTTATTCAGTAATTTATCAGACACTTTTATCCAAAGGGACTTACAGGGAATTCTGATACAGGGTTAATAGGCAACTTTATCAAGAATGCCTCTGGCTACGAGTATGCTGTGGTCACTGGGGATCGAACTTAGTAGCTCTCAGCTTGGAATTGAACACCATAGAAACTACATCACCCTGCCCTTTAGGATACCCATACGCTATGATGAAGCATAACCCTTGAGACATGGCCTCATAGCTAAAAAAATGTAAAGGTTGGAAATGTTTTACCTGACCAGCTGTACCACAATGTTCGAAGCGGGCTAATATCTTGTAGGACGTGGCCATCAACTTGGCTGTGCAGGATGGGTTCCCCAGGTATATGCTCTCACGGCCCAGCTGTGGCAGCGACTGCACCGCTATCAAGATGGCGAACTCCGTTCTGGTGCAGCTGATGTTCACTGGAACAACTTTGGTGTGGAATTTGATCCGTTTGGGGGTGAAGGGCATAAACAGGTTACAATGGTTTAGAGTCAAAAGTATGGGGTAGGAGTAGGAATACAATGCAAGATAGTATCCACTTTTTTGAAGTGGCTTGTGGCATCTGAAGCTGTCACGCCCTTATTTGGTCTAAGAGTGGGATGGCAGAACAGGCTTGTATCGTTGTTTTTTTACTTTGTTGCTAACTTTGTTCATGAGAACACATTACACTGGCCAACTCACCCCCGACGTAGGCCGCTGTGAAGCCCTTGCGCGCCACATTCCTGTCGGTGTTCAGCACCACCAGCAGCCTGTTGGCCTTGGAAACAACGGAGGGGGGATGCTCCCCGCCACACCAGCGCCCCAGCAGGGGGTCCATCTGGCTGTCTCCGTCGTAGACCGCCACCGAGTCATAGTCGCATTCGTCCGTGAGGCTGTTTCTGTCCTCGAGCTCCACAAGTGGGAAGAACAGTTTGATGCGGTACCCCGCTGCCAGTGTGACGGTCCAGTGACAGTTGATGTTGTTTGGGTAGATGCCGGGGAAGTGGGGGCTGCTAAAGTTCCCACTTAAGGCTGACAGAACCTGCTGGCATTCACCTGTCAAAGTATAAGTTGTGTTTCAGAAAAACAGTTTGGGCAGGTTCATTTTTTAATACCAAAACTAATTATGATATCATTGTCTGAAGCCTTTCAGAAACTATTTGGATTGACTAAATTGACATTTTTTGAATAAGTGGTTTATAAGTGACTGCACGTAGTGACTCCCAGCCAAAAGGCCCTGGGTTCAAACCTCAATGTCCACAGTCAACCTGTAAAACCAAAATGCATTGGATGGAAGCATGTCCTGCGTGAATTAATACTTAATATTAGTCAGTTAATGTCTACTAATGACAAATAGAACATTTCCTCACCTGAGTAATAGTACGCCTTAAACCCTCGTCCACCGATGTTGAAGTCAGACTTAAAGACGACCAGCAGCTGGTTGGAAGTGGTCACCGTTTTTGGGGGCGGGTCCCTACCGCAGAAGTTTCCCAGGTGGCGGTGGGCGACCGTGGGGCCGTCAAACAGGGCCACGAAGTCAAAGTTGCAGCCTTCGTTGTTCTCCAGCTGGAAGTCGAGGAAGACTAGGCTGACCACGGTGCTGTTGGACACATGGATGGTCCAGGAGCAGTCGGCGCTGTTGCTGTACTCCCGAGGGTAGCCGGGGCTGGAGATAATGCCAGACAGGCCTGTTAGCACCCCGCCACACGTGTCTGAGAAAGATAGGGCGGGGGAGCCAGGAACATTACTGAATTGATAACTACTAAAGGCCCTATACAGTGGAAGTTAGATGGTATTTTTCGAATGTCTTTCATGAGACGTCTGCAAAAAAGTAGGAAGGTTTGTTAGTATCCACCTTATTCCGCAAACGTTCGATTTCCCATAGTGGCCCGCCGGTTTTCCATTTCCAGTCGAGTGCTGCTTACCTAGCGGCTAGCACATTTGCGCTGCTAGCGCATATCTTGAAGGCTACGGCAATAGTTTTAAAAGTTAGATATTACATTAGGTCAAAATGGCAAGTGGAGCCCGAACTCATCCTCTCACTAAAGTACTACCAGCTACGTATTCTCGCTTCTAACCGGAAATAGGAAACCGGACTGATCGTCATGGCGTCGCGCATTGTTAAGCCTGGAATAAGGTGGATACAAAAAGTTGTCAACCACTGTGCTATTGGTTACAGTTGACAAAAGGGCAATGTCATTGGATGACATACTTGTACATCTAACGCAAGTGTAGGTATGTGTCATAACTATGTAATACAGCCATACACCAGAAGTTAGCACAAATACATGTTTGGGTGCAAATATATGAAAAATACCTACATTGAATGATTGTATTATTTTTTTTGGTGGTACCGTAGTATTGAAGTAATTCAGCTGTAGGTAACCCAATTTGACAGAAGAGAGCTATTGATTCCTTCATCTCTCCTTAAAGTTCTGGGAACTTTAAAGAGGATATAAATCTATCTTTGTATTTTTTGTATATTATACAAAAAATCTATCTTTGTATTTTTTGTATATTATACAAAAAATACAAAGATAGATTTATATGGAAGAGGTATGAAAGATATTGGGGAAGACATCCAACATATTTTTTTCAGCTGTGTATTTTTTGTATTTACTTGCCATGATAGTTTAGAGGGAATACTCAGTTTTAACCTATTGGCATTCAGAATACTTTTGCAGTGTGCATCAATGCCTGTGAGTTCTTTATCAACATAACTCAGAAGTAATATGTAAGTGTCTGTAACTTTTGTATCAACCAATACTGTAGTATTTTTATTCATTCCACATTTCCTCCAATCCAAAATCCAGTGACTTTTAATCCCAGATGGGATATTCAAATTATGCTTGAGAAATGTTGTTGCATTGGAGATTTTCTGCATTGGAGAACAGTACCCTGTTTCATTCTTGTATGCAAGCGAAATCAAATACCAGTCGTACCAATACCACTCGTATTATGCAACAAAGGTGCGTCCCTAAATAAAACAGACAAATCCAACCCAGCCCCTATGAATATTACCCAACAACAACAACAACAACAACAACAACAACAACAACAACAACAACACAGTGGTAAACAAACAGATCCTTGGCCACCACCCATCACCTTTCCTGTAGCCCACGGCGAAGCCCCTGTGGGCCACGTGGCGGTCCGAGTGGAAGATGATGGACATGACGTTCCAGGAGGAGGTGAACTGGGGCGGGGAGATGTCTCCGCAGAAGGTGCCCAGAATGTTCCCCTCGTCCTCGGACACGCCGTTGTAGATCTTGATGTAGTCGTAGGCACAGTGGCCATGGAACTCCAGCTCAAAGTGGTGGAAGGTGAGGAGGACCGAGGAGCCCTCCGCCACCACGATCAGCCACATGCAGTCGATGTTGTAGGGGTAGAGACCCGGGAAGTTTGGGCTGGAGATGTTGCCCGATGAGGCAGAGAGGATCCCCCCGCATTTGACACCTTAAACATTACAGGAAATAGAGTAAAAGTGACTAAACTGGACTTTGTGATAAAAGGTAAATAAAAATAGTTCATAAACAAGTTAATACACGTGTTAAAGATTATAAAGGCTACATATACAAGACATGAGATGCCAACGCTTCAATAGTTATTTGGACGTTTATTAAAACATTTCAGAATCGTTTTTTGGTGCTATTTGATGTATTGAAGGACCGTCGTAGTGTATAGATCCTCGCTCTCTTTTTTATTTTATATTTATTTTCCTGTGTTTTCTTCTCGCAACTTGACCTTTCCGGAGGCGTCGTAAAAGCTGACGCCGAACAATGAAAGCCGCGACTGTGGTCGATGCATATACAGCTTTCCCAGGGCAAAGATAAAGCACTCCCATCCTAGTTCAGGCTTCGCCCCATCAATATAACAAATAGCAACTCACCTTTTTTACAGTCGGCCTTGTCAACTTGCAGCAGTAAATGAAGCAGTAACACAGCCACCCCGAGACTCATTCTTGTTATTGTTGATTTGCCTTTTGTCACGCCTCAAATACAATGGCATACAACGGTGGGAAAAGGACAACGAAGAGGATGGCCGGGGCCGCACAGCCGGCAGACCTCGGCGCAGGTGCCAGTAGATGTAATGAGATGTTGAAAAATTCATACGCGCGGCTGAATGCTGAACTCGATAGCCAGACCTCCTTCGCTAAATTTTAATGACCGATATCGAATGAGTGCCAGCGGCTTGTCGGGACACTGTTTGGGGAGAGATGGTATACATCTTT
>OMLJ01048508.1:0-12458 GCA_900302595.1 Gadiculus argenteus | reverse complement strand
GAATGGAGAATCCATGTGGGACGATGGCGCAGTCTGGAGCCGAAGGGTTTAGCCAAGTCTCCGTGAAAACCATAACGTTACAGTTCTTAATGTCCCGTTGAAACGCCATCCTGCTCCGGAGTTCGTCCAGCTTGTTGTCCAGTGACTGGACGTTCGCCAGTAGAATACTGGGGAGAGGAGGCCGGTTCTCACGTTTCCTCAGTCTGACCAGCAGTCCAGCCCGAGATCCGCGTTTACGTCTCCATGGTGAGTGGCCATTGTTTGCGTGTGGCGGTGGAAAAGTGTTTTCTATCGCCGATTTAATGCGCAGAAGTTCTTCTCTATCATATTGTATGATAGGGCTCGCTGTGGTCGTCCGTCTGATACCGATAGTTCGGCGTAAATATAAAAATAAACTCGCAAAGTAGCGTAAAACAAAGAAAAGGTTAGGAGGAGCTTCGGACACGGCAGCCATCCTCGGCATCACAATACCAGGTCACACCGTCTGATCGGGTCCGTGGTCAGACCCCCTCCCCCCCACCTCACTGGAGGAACACCTAGAACCATTACCAATAGTTTGTGCTGGCTATGTTGTCAAACAGCATAACCATTAGACTGTCCTGTCCCTCACGTCATGTCCCCCACAACAAAGCAGTGTTTACGCATCTTGCTCTCTTGTCAAATGCAGGAAATGATTCTTGAGTCAACACTGGCAGAGGTTCAGACCTCGGTACAGAGATCATTATTGATCTGTGGTTGCTAAGAGACGTTCCAGTCTGCTAATTGTGTCTGTACGCAAATATACACCTTCCTTGTGAAAGTGTATGACTCAACTCATGTTTATTTGTAGAGCCCTGCACTACATTGCACACCACATTATACAATACCACACAACCCTTAGCCCGCTATAAGCTCATGAAGGAGCAGGGTTAGGATTGCATTAATGTATACTCAGGAAAACCTGAGATTATTAATAAGTACTACATCAGCACTTCTCTGCTTATATAAAGGCCTGAGGCCTCACTTGTATCTAATCTAGTGTTGCTAAATCGAATACACCCACTGACTTCACTATGACAACAGCACATGTTGCTATGGGTTACCGTAGAGGTCAGGGCCATGTGGTGTGAAGACATTGTAGAGTAGAATGTTCAGAGGAGCGATGACCAGTTTCCCGTAGAAGAAAGAGTCCACCATCACCATGGGAACCTGGGAACAACAGGAAGAGAATATGAGGCATGGCCTCAGTGCCTGAACTTTATTTGTGTCTAGCTTTTCACAACCATGCAACATTAAAGTGTCATTCCGGCGAACATTTTCCCAGGGTGTTTTGCGTTGATAATCGAGTATAGAGTTTGCAGCAATGTAACAGCCCAAATGGCTTCCATGTTATTGGCTGCGTTCATTGTGAACGCTTCCAAATCTGCATTTTTTAACCACTAATATTGCTCAAAATAGCACCAAACCTCTGCAGTAGCATGATTAGGGTCCCTACACATACAACTGTGCTTTACTGTTAGCTCCATGTTGATTACCAGCTACCAAATAATATAATAGAGGTGCCAACAAATTTAACTCAACAATATCCCCTCTTGATTCTTGGCTATTTTAAATTAGTTGGTACCTCCTACCTCCACCTATTATATGCGTGCGTGTGCGTGTCTTACCAGGATGAGCAACAGCGCTAGGGCCGACCAGAGGATGAAGGTTCTCCACTCCCTCTTCATCAGCAGCAGGTCGAAGGCGATGGGGATCCTGCAGCACAGAAGAAAGGACTTCATTACTGCTCCACCATCAATATGCTCCCACATGTTGACCATGACATCTTATCACAGTTAAAGGGGTACTTCACCGATTTGCATTAAGCTTTGTATAAATAGAAACCCAGTAGTATTTCCCCCCTCTCCCTGAGAAGGGAAAGCTCTGTATTTCTTTCTTTTTTTTTGCATCAAAGAAATGCAGAGCTTTCCCTTCTCAGGGAAAAATGAGGGAGGGATGCACGATCGTTCAAAGATACTACTGGGTTTCTATTTATACAAAGCTTATCGGTAAAGTACCCCTTTAACATTTGATATGTATATTGCAGTTACATTCCAAATTCAAATTAACTCCAGATTCACTGCATTAAACACACTTTGATAAGCAATTCAAATAGACAAAAATGATATTAACTCAATTTGAATAGCTTTTACCCTTGTGCCTTCATGTGTTTTTATTGAAATGCACGGCATTATCACGGTTCTCTTTCTTTAATGTACAGTGCCCGACCGTTGTGTTGCTGTATATGAAATGTGTTCCATCAATAAAATTGTGACTGATGGTTCAATGTCCTACCCAATCAGAGCGGAGAACGGCCAGCCTACAATAGCCCCAGCTGCCACGCCCATGACAGCCAATGGGATGGAGTCTTGGAACCAGCCCGTCATAGCAACCATCGTGGTGTACATGCAGAAGGAGGAGGGAAGGAACGCTGGAGGGGAAGCAGAGAGGAAGAGATGCAGTCACCTTATAGTCTCTCCACTTAGCCATAATTAACAAGGATAAAACATATATAAAGCCATTGCTATAAGATGTGATTGGATGACATAATACGATATGATCATGCAGAAACAAAAGCTAAAACGATTGACTTTCATATCTATTTTGAGAGTTCAGGACAGTCAATTGTTACACTTCAAAAATAATTACAATTATACATGAATATCCAAGAATATTTGAAAAAACATTACATTAAAACAAAGTGAATATAGCCACCATGGGTGATTGCACCCAGGGTGTACTTTGGAAACACGTTTAAAGAAGAGGACAGAACCGGATGGGACCGGAACCAACCTGCGGAGGAACAGAACATTCCGGTACTCAGCACCAGGAAGGCCAACATCAGGCGACCCACATGCAGACCAAACTTCTTACACACCGCCCTGCGTCCAACACACACACACACACACACACAGCCAATCAGCTTCCTAGCTATGGTTAGTGCCAAAGCAAGAGATTCAATTCAGAGTAAATATATGAGCAGCAACTGTGTGGTTTTTACCTCCAGGTTTGATGTTGAGTAGCCAGTAAAGCCATTTCAAAATCTAACCTAAAGTGGTATCACATGTGGCGTCTGCCCAGACGAACGATAGATAGAACAGCAGACCAGTGGGTATGGTTCAACTGGGCAGTCACCATCCATCATGCATCTTGATGTAATCTCTCACTTGTGATGTCAGTACTCACTTGTAAAAGTAAAGTTCACACACGCAGCAGCAAAACGCAAGGACACATCGTACGAAGTAGAACACCAACACCTGGAACAAAACGCACATAATTTTACAACGTGATTCGTGGGAAAAGACAGATCTTTGACATACACAAGTCTGTACTGTAGACATGAAAGAAATAACAAGTCTGACTATGCAGTATTCCCTAACACCGTATTTATGACTGTAAAGGAATGAATAATAGGATAAGAACATTCTCTTTTTATTTTATAGAAACATACAAAGAATATATAACACAAAGAATCTATATCCATATATATATATATATAATGAATCTGAATTTGTAGAGATGAAATGTAAATACATAATATGAACAAACATACGTCTCTGTGCTGCATTAGTGAGAGACAGTGTTACTACCTTATTGGTCTGCAGTACATGGGCGTGTATGCAGGCAGGGAGCGCGTGCAGCCAGAGATAGGCGTACGACCGGATGGCGTAGAGTGGAGAGTATTCCCATGTCTGCATCCCTGTCCCATACAACAGGTAGTGCATCTGTACAGGATGAGATTACACTCACTTACTGTTCAGTCATTGAGATGCAGGCGCCCAAGGGGACATAATGTAATAATAAATAATACATTTAAAAAAAGAACAATAATAATAACAAAAGGGAAATGTATGTATGTATGATAAAATGGATAATAAAAATTAGCAGGTACTAGTGACCTAGTTTTTCATATTTATATATATATATTATCACAAACAAATCAGATTGATCTTATCACAGTTTAACTTGATTTGTACAAAAATACATAATAGAATAATCTCGCCAACAAAAATAGATTAACCTAATCCAAGTGACTATGATGTAATAAGCATGGAGAAACAGGAAATGACATCACTACTGCTTACAGGCTCCCAGTAGTTGAAGGTTTCATCGCAGTCGGAGATGTTGCTGAGCAAGGCAGCGCAGAAGCGTGCAGACAGCAAGCATTTGAACGCTGTAGAACCTTCTGGAGCCCACACCTGCTGACCTGCTCGACTTACTGACCTGTAGAACACACACACACACACACACACACACACACACACACACACACACACACACACACACACACACACACACACACTACCTTTAACAGTAAGACTCACACATA
Source organism: Gadiculus argenteus (assembly GCA_900302595.1). NCBI lineage: Eukaryota > Metazoa > Chordata > Actinopteri > Gadiformes > Gadidae > Gadiculus > Gadiculus argenteus. The sequence continues at coordinate 8,110 of OMLJ01048508.1, read as the reverse complement.
GCTCGTCTGGTTGACCCTCTCAACACTGTGCAAAACGGACCTTATACCATCACACACAAACTGAGAACTACAAACCCGTTATTGTGTTGGCAGTAGTAGTATAGAGTATAGTATAGATAATATAGTAGTAGTATAGTAGTAGTATAGAGATAGTATAGTAGTAGTATAGCGGATAGTATATAGTATAGTAGTACTAGTATAGAGTATAGTATAGTAGTATAGAGGGTAGTATAGACAGTGTATTAGTAGTATAGACAGTGTAGATAGTATAGTAGTAGTATAGAGTATAGTATAGTAGTAGTATAGAAGACAGTATAGTAGTAGTATAGCAGTAGTGGATAGAAGAGGATATAATAGTAGTATAGTAGTATAGAGAATAGTATAGTAGGAGTATAGTAATAGTATAGTTGTAGTATAGAGGATAGTATAGTAGTATAGAGGATAGTATAGTAGTAGTATAGAGGATAGTATAGTAGTAGTATAGAGTATTGTAGTAGTATAGTAGTATAGCAGGTGTCGGGGTTTCATTGCTCACTCTCTGCGTGTCTCTGACGGTTTGAGTTCATCGCTGCTCTTCTCCTCTTTTGATATCCGAGCTTGTGTCTGGAGGTTGTTGGCCTCCTGCTGAGGGTGAGGGTGAGGGTGAAGCTTGCTCACTCTCCTGCTCCGCTGACGAAGCCCCTTCGCCGCCATGTTTTCATTAGCTTCAAATAATTCATCCGCTTCCGCCGCGGACGGGAGTCGTCGTCAGTCAAGCCCCGCACACACCGGCCGCTTCCTCCGCGGACCGGAGGAGGAGGAGCTTCCAGCACAGTCGCTGCAGTGTCGGATGTGAGATGTGAGACTCGGCAGTAGGTCTATCTACACATCAACCATAGTGGAGACTTCAGCTCATTTAATATGAGCCAATTCAATGTCACAAAAGCAAGTATTCAAAATATGTTTTTATTTTGTCCATAGACAAAGTGTAGTCCATAGTGTAGACGCACAGTTCTAAAACACACTTTAAAACAGTGCAGAATTAAAGAGAAAGTGTGTGGGGGGAAACATTGCAAATCAGCCTGTAATGTCCAATCAACCACAGTTACAAAATAGACCACCGGACGGTTGCCGGCAGGGGGCAGTGCGGGATGAAATAAAGTCGTTGCTTGTATATTTTATTTAATATCTGCATAAATATAAATAAATCATAACTATTGAAAATATTAAATAATATATGAATGAATAAACAAAATACCAGTTTATTAAAACCATTTTATAAAGTCTATGTTGGAAACTATCTGATGGTGACCTGCAGACGAGAAGAGAGCAGTGACTCCAACCGTCGGTGCAGTTGAAGGGCCTTGCTGTGCGACAGTGCATGGGAGACCGAGTGGTAAGTGACTCTGTAGCAGTAGCTGGGCCGCAGGCTCTGCTGCTCCTGTCGGGAGAAGAAATCAATGAGCTCCACCTTCTCCACCGCGCCCGGGCAGGCCTCTCTCACCAGGGCGTGAAAGTTCCTGTCGTCCCACGCCGACGGCCCCTTCCAGAAGCTGACGTCAAAGCTGTGGCGGCGCGAGAACAACGACGGCTGGCGGAACATCCGCTTCCACTGCTGCTGCTGCTCTCCAAGAGACGGGTGGAGAAGGTGGCGGCGGGGGTCAAAACACTTTGAAAACCAAGGCTCAGGTGTCCACAGAAGCCGCCAATCAGGGATAGAGAAGAGGCAGGAGGCGAGCAGGTCCAGGTTGAGGGACACGGTGACCTGGACCCACCCCTCCTCACGTTGGCCAACCGTCGCAAACACTCTACCCACTGCTCCCATGGGCTGCGCCTTCAGATACAAACACCCGGCCTCCCGAAGAACAGAAACCCCATGGGGAGAGAGCAGGCGCTCCAGTGTTTCCCCGAGCAACGTGATAGGCTGACAAGCTGCTAGGAACCGCCCCCTGAGCAGGAGCTGGTGAAAGGCGGGCGGGGCCCAACAGCTGACGGGTACGTCTCGGAAGACTAGCCCACTGGCGCCCGACATGCGCCCGATGGCAGCACCAGTATCTTGGCTTCTGTCGCTCTGCTCCTCAGCTGGACTAACCTCCCCGGTCTGCAGGTCTCCTCCTCCACCCGTCATCTCCTCCATCTGAGGGAGGAGTGATGGTCGAAGCACAAAAACACCAACACTCCCCTTCTCTGTGTCTACATCTGGTCTGTCTGCACCTGATGTGTCTTCATTTGGTTTCTCTACATCTGGTCTGTATTCACCTGTTGGGTTTACATGTAGTTTCTCCATGCTCTCTCCATTTTTGCTCTTGTCTGGGACGGCCGTGTCCGTTGTGAACTTGCTCTTCATACTTGACTCCATTGGGTCTCCATTGGGTTTCTCTTTGAGGTCCAGGTATGCCACCTGACAGGTTAGTTCAGTCTCATTGACCAGGGCCTCTGTCTGTGTGAGAGGCTCTTGGAGAAGCAGCTGTATCTTGTAGCAGTCTCTCTCAGTGACGTCGTCTCCCTCTGCTGCCTGCCGCTGTTTAGAGTTGAGGAGGAATGGAAGTGGTTTGGTTGTCATGGTGACGCAACACCTCTCCGCTAATCCATTCACAACAAAGTCCTTGACCAACTTGATGGGGTGGACAGAGTCACTGCAGAGGAAGTCCCTGGAGGTGAGGAAACACATTATTACATCATCATCATATCTGACATCATCAATCAGCTGATTTGTTTTAATTGATGCAGTAGGAATGGCCACAACGGTTTACTCTTTACCTTGAAATATAGTCACTGAGTTCTGTAGGTACGTAGTACTGGACTCTCTGCTCCCCCACTGTCTCCTTCATGGTCACCCTCACCGGGGTGAGGTACGGGAGGCTACGAGTGAACACATGGACCAAGCCCTTCTCCACATGAAACCCTTTATCCTGGCTCCTGAACACACAGAAACAAACGTCAGTCAACCGCTTAAACTACTGCCATACATCTCCAGGGTTACACCAGAGTACCTGTATCCAGTACACTTGTAGCTCTCCACCTCCTCGCTCCTAAACGGATGGACGCTGCTTAGGACGAGATCTGCTTCTGCCGCCATGGCAACAACCTGCCAGCTATTTTGCCACTCTCTCATTGGCTGATCAGCTGGTGTCCCACCCTGCCCGTTGCATAGGGTGACATGGACCTCTCCATGTTCATCCAGCACCTGGACACAACTGTATAGACAGTGGACACCTCATGTCAGTCATCTGGACACCCACAACTTTCACTTGGGTTCAGCTATGGGCTCTTGTAGGGAATGTTGGTAGGGAACTATTGGTTGGGTATAGGTTTTGGTATGAGTATGTGTATGTATTTAAACAAAAGAGCGTCCATTCGTACCTGAGGAAGAAGTTTTTAAGAAGTTCCTGGTTCTTCTTAACGCCACTTTTGCGACCACAATGGGGGAAATTGAAGATCACCCGGTTGAACACAGCTCCCTGCAGTGATGGATATTCTTCCAGCTTCGTACAGTCTACCCCGAAAAGGACAGTTCCCCCTGAGGAACATAAAAACGCACAAAACAAAACGTGAAGGGCTTCAATTTGTATGGAAGCCCTTCTAGATGTATGGATCCCTAACTAGAGTTATGGATCATTTTAATGATCATACCCGCAGCCCTGATGGTCTGGAGGTTATCAGCAGCTCCCTCCTGCGTCACGTCTTCCTGCAGCTGGAGACTAGTGGCTGTTATTTTGTTCTCCGGTGAAAGTTTGCACAGAGCTGAAGAAAACGAAAAATTCCCTTCCCCTACAAGCAGTGTGTGAGCAGACATGTTCCTACGTTGGTGGGAAAGGTTCAGCTTCATTCATTTATTGACGGGACTGTTAATGCGGAAGTAATATATCCTCTAATATTCATCAATTTTTGTCATTCCGGCACCAACAGAACAAACATTGGAAAGTTGATATCCCACCGTTTGTTGACCTAGTCGGACAGCCTTTTAGTGTTAGTTGGCATACATTAAAAGGTCAATTGATAGTCACAAGCACTCACATGCGCCTCCGTGCAACTGTTTTGAATACGTGTGTTACGAGGGTACCAGTCCGACCAGAAACAAACGCTCTTCAATGATTTGAACAAACAAACAATAAGAATACCAAACTATTAATTCCGAGGTCATTTCTTTTAAACTTGTGAATTCAACAGTAGCAGGGGGATTATGTGTCATGTTTTTAGTGCGTCGTTTGGTCGACTGACTACGTGTTTCCAGGGGGACCCTCAGTCCGGGGGCACATCGTCTGGAGGAGACCCTCACAGCATCACTCAGCATCACAGCGTCCTCCCGTTAACCATGGCTCTGTTTTCATGCTCTATTTGACATTTCAAATGTTTAACAAGTCGTATTATCCGGCGCATATTTAATCTGTTGGGGGTAACGTTCAGAGTGAGTAACAAATAGCTCCTTGCTATTCTAATGAATGATGATTCTCCCTTCATGCTAAGGTCATGCTAACTAGCAGAGATGCTACAGCTTTATACACAACCAGTGTGCACTGTTTATATACCAGTGACACTGAAGCATATTTAAGACATATTAGACATACTAGATATATGTAACACAGCTTTATACACAACCAGTGACACTGAAGCAAACAACCTAGACATATTTAACTGTGCTGTTCTGTGTGTATATATGTGTGATATAGAAATATGTATCCTTGTATGCATCCCCCCTTATATGTTGATACTTCCACTCACCACCACTGCTTCTATGTCAACATAGAAGCAGTGGTGGTAGTATTAGTATAGCATTGTGGTAAGGCTGTTTTAAATATACCTGTAAGCATCCTTGTGCAAGCTGGCTCAACCTGGTTGACAATGATAATGTAGGTCTATGTATCTTTAATGAAAAAATAACTGTAGATGGGTTTGGAGTAAATAGTAAAATAGGCAAAGTAGAAAGTAGAATTCTGTCCTTTTTTGTTGTCACAATCTTTGGTTGAGGAATCCCAGAATACAACACTAGCCCTTGCAACCAATGGAGGGCCAGTCCCAATTCATTTTGACCTTTCAGTTCAGTTCAGTTCAGTTCAGTTCAGTTCAGTTCAGTGTGTTTGTGCTTGTGCTTGGGAATGCATGCATGTGTGTGTGTGTGTGTGTGTGTGTGTGTGTGTGTGTGTGCGTGTGTCTGTGTGTGTGTTGCCAGGAGGCATTGTGCCCACATGGGCAGCGTTCTGGCCCTCTCTTCTGGTGCGGCCAATGGGACCTGGCCCTTCTCCCCCGACACCCCCCCCTCTCGGTGGGACACGCACCCCGCCCACTGGGACCGTCCTCCGCGCTGGGAGAGGAGAGATGGCCGCCTGCCCAACCCTGGCAGCTTCCACTCCCTGCACAGGAGCTGCAAGGGTACATGCACCAACCGCCGACCACTCATCATCAACCACAACATGCTGCTAAAAAATGTTGATATTGATACACATTAGTTTGTTTGATACATCATAGGTTGTGAGGTACTGATTAGAATTAGTTTTTCCTCTTGATTCTGTCTATGCAACACAAAACTATGCTGAAGGCTCAAATATAGATTGAATGAGTTGCATTTCAAAATAACATTCAAAACCCTGACTTTACATTTCTAATATTTGAGGTTTCTCTTGTCCATCCCCAGATGTGTTCCCTCAGCAGATTGAGGGTGTCAAGATGACAGTCAATAAGACTCTAAGCAGCTTCTTCAAGGTGAACTCAACAACCTCCACTCAGTACCATCAGGATATTATTGGTTAGGGTGTTGGATGATTCTGGGTTGAGTATATAGTAGTTGCTTCGGTTGAAAGTGTCTGCTAAATCACAACATAATAATACATACTACTAGTATCGGCTTCGCTTAAAATTTCCATAATTAAATTGTCAAATATATACTGTTAACATTTTATTGACTAAAAATGCGTTCAAACGCGTCCATCTTGAAGACGAGTTTGTTCAGAATCATCTGCTTATCGCAGGTGGACTGACTCGATTTCCTTCTCATACATTCCCGTAGCGTCACAGTGCATCTGCCTGTTGCCTCAGTGTCCGTCCACTTCAATGGGGCTGCATGGAACAGCTGTTTTTACTGCGTTGAAAGTCAACTGTCGACTCATTAGTGGCAACAATTTGAGCTACATCTGCAGGTGTAGAAAGGAGCTTCCCCTCTTTAAAACGGCTCAAGTCCTACACCCATAACACAATGGGCCGTGGCCTTTCAAGCAGCCTAGCTCTGCTGGCCATTGAGAAGACACTGGTCAAGTCACTGGAAAAGACAGCTAGTTGGTATGACAGGGTCACAGAGCATTTCCTTGAAAAGGAACAGAGCATAATTTGCATATAAATAAATCAACAATTTATATGATGTAGGCCGAAAATGAGCTTCCCCTCTTTGAAAGACCAGCAGCCGCCACTGGTATACAGTAATATACAGTATTGCTGTATGATCTAACATTAATGATGCCTGAACTACATTATAATGGTTAATATGTCTGTCTATTCCCAGGCCAGCCACACGTTCCACCTCAGTGCGGTCAGTCCGTCCTACTATCGCTTCCACACGGAGCACCTACAGGACGACCAGTACAGCAAAGACAAGGTGCCTCCGCCGCTCCTCAATGAACCATGAGGACACGAACGAGTGTCTGTAGAGCTCATGAAGCTCACAGGCTTCCTGTTAGAAAAGTGTCAGTGGCTGGTTTGAGATCTGGTAAAGAAGAACAAAGTGTCAAAGTGGTCGCTTGTATTTAGAGTGGCATCAACGCCACAACAAGGCCGTCTTGAAGGATTGGAGAAAGTGTTTTGTAGGGCTGCCCGATTATGGACAAAATGATAATCAGGATTATTTTGATCAGTATTGAAATCACAAATATTGAACACGATTATTCCTTAACTTTGGAAACATGTTGTGTTCATTTCGCTCAAAAACACTTTTTTAACATTAGAGACATTTCTTGGACTTTGACATATCCTATCAGTTTTCCATAAATTTCCCCTTGTTTGAAGCCATAGATTGTTTGAAGCCATAATTGTAATCACGATTAAAAGTTGATTAATTTCACAGCCCTAGTGTTTTGTTCTCCTGGCGACAGGATGCTCCCGCGCTGATTGGAGAGATGGATTCTTCAGGGAGTTTAAACGCTCATTCTCTCATTCATCTGACGGAGAGGGTCAGAGCCAGGGCCGTGTTCCAGGTAACTATAGACTCCTGTACACATGTTATTTTATTAGTCTATAATTATTAACATTTCCATTAGAGCTATGTTGTACTATACCGGACCTCTGTACCGTAAGGGTCAGGGAGTGGTGACAGTGATGGAGTGTTAGGAATTTCAGAGCAAATTTTGTGTTCACATGTTAAACAAACACTATCCCTTGTAAAACATTTGTGCTACACACCATGAATTCAATGATTGATTTTCGGGTGGCAGCATTAATGAACAGATACATTAATTATTAGTTACATATTTATAATAATGATTCTATTTTAAAGTACTTTATAGTTGTATTTTGCACCAACATTCCGAGACGATGGTCCTTAACGGCCCCGTGTTGTGTCCCCGCCGGGCCGGGCTAGAGCCAGCAGGCGCAGTTTGTGACGTGGCAGTTTGAGACGGAGTACAGAGGAAGTGACTTCACCGCCGCCGTTACCGTGGCCAACCCAGACGTCCTCCGAGAGTCGGGTAGGGCAGGAAGCAGTGCAATCCATCAATTAATCAATCATGTTTTCACCTCCAGGAACCTATTGGGTAAAAACGTCATTTAAAATGATGGTCAGTTAGAATGTTCAACCTGATACAATAATACAAAGATCAAGAATTTATAGTAACTTCTAATGTGTCTAATCCTGGTGGTTTGATCCATAATATGTCTTATCAATTATTGTGGATGGGTTTTTGTGTGCGTGTGTGTGTGCGGGCGTGTGTGTGCATGTGTGCGTGTGTGTGCGTGCGTGCGTGCGCGTGTGTATGTGTGCGTATGCGTGCGCGTGCGTGCGTGCGTGCGTGAGTGTGTGTGCGTGCGTGCGTGCGTGTGTGTGTGTGTGCGTGTATGTGTGTGCGTGTCTGTGTGTGTGTGCAGTGATCCTGGTAGCTCACTTCCTGCAGAGTGTGTCGGCGGGGCTGGTGCTGGGGGGGGGGGGGGG
>OMLJ01048502.1:0-12359 GCA_900302595.1 Gadiculus argenteus | reverse complement strand
ACTGGAAGGAAAGAGATCTACACTGCAAACTTGTCGACTTGACCAATCCATCTGCATTCCTGTGAAGGAGTCGTTGAGAGGTTGTAGGCTGTCTTTATTTATGATACATCCTTGTTACATCACAATCTGGACAATTCAAAATGAAAAATAAAACGATTTAAGAGAGATACATGTTTTTATATATCCTTAAAATTGTTATTAATGGGATGAATCAACTGTTACTAGGACTGGCAGTGTACTTGTATAGGAAGATATTAGAGATTTCCTATATTAGATCATTCATATTAATAACCATACATGCATCAAACATTTTATCGGTATATATTTTATAATGTTCTTTCCACTCCCCCAAGGTGCCTTCGCTCCATGCACTACCTGTTCAGTCCCATCATCTGCAAGGTACAAGGCATGCAGATGCACCAAAGTCGACTATGTCGTTGCCTGGTATCTTACGTAGATCACATGCCACAGCACAACGATGTGCAAGGTCGAAATGTTGATATTATTTTGAAAAAGCAGTCCTGCGTCCCGTGGGGATCTAGAAACAGGAACACGAACAGCATCGCTACCTAGTCGGCTACTTTGACCCAGACAGTTGGCAACCTGCCTTCAGCATTACACCCATCGCTACATGGCGTCCTTGCATGGCTCTCCAAATTAAAATAAGGGTTTTTGACAACGTTTTGAAATATTTACTTTCCGCCCAAAATCTGCGTGTTTATTCATAGTAACGTCTGGTAATAATCATTTTGGGGGAAGAAACTGGCATTTTAAGGTCCACATCTTCGACTTGCTATTCCATTAAAGTTCAAATAAATCTATAAATATAGCATTGATCCAACTATATAATGGACTCCAAGCTTTATTGTGTAATCTAATATTGTCAACATCCCCAAGTGAACGCTGTCCAGAATAACTGACCCAAATTGAAAGAGCATTAAAGTCTGTGCTACTTTGTAAACAGTTTCTACTTCTGCGATCATCTTCATGAGTGCCGAACTGTTGCCGCTATCGTTAATGCCGTGAACGCATTACAGCCCAGCACTGTTTGTCTCCCCAAAACCAGAGATTAAAAGATATAGTTACCATGCTCATCTTCATTGTCACTTCCATTCCAACAGTGCTGGGTAACCTGAAGACAAAAGACTTTTTCTGCTCTGAAGTTCCGCACACAAGCCCTTCTTCCCTTTTCATATCCTTCGGGGTTTTGCCATCCTGAGAAATAGGTGTACACACGGGAGTATGCTTCTTCCCCTCAGACCAAAACACAGGAAAAAGTATCCCTAGATCTCACAGTGTCTAACAAAAAAAAAAAGTTATTCAACCTTCACAATCTTGGACTTGCTCCACAGGAAGGCTCTATTTTCTGCATATCTGTCGTCCTTATAAAGTAGAGTGGAGTATGGGGTAGCTTAAATGGTTCAGGGTGAATTCAAGACTTCAGAGAGGATTCTGCGAAGTAACACCTTGTGAGAAGGGGGGGAAAATGGCATGCAACACAGCAAAAGTTGGTTTACACTACAATTCAGCCGGTCTGAAACCGGGTATAAGTTCCGAATTGGCAGCTTTTCTTGGTGGAGATGACGTCAGTGCAGATGTGCCTCAGCTGTGCGCATGTCTATCGTGTCTGCTGCGAGGCGGCTCGTTGTGTGGACTGCGTGTTTCTGCATCAAAATATGAGCAAAACGCCGAAGAGGACAGGTGGCCAGCCTATTCCGTTTGCTTAATGTTAGTAAATAGGCTACGTTTCAGTCAGCGACTTTAACATGGCCCCACTTTATAGAAAAATATGAGTTTCCTTACTGTAGACTACCAGCCCCGCGATCATCGGGTTTATATACCCTTTCTCTCAAGCGTTATAAACGTTATTTTAAGCTTGTTAAAGTTACACTTTTGCACAAACGGGAAACACTCAATCAAAGTTGTTGAATCGATTAAAAAAAAACATTAGCAGTTGATGTCGTGGGTCATACGTGGAATCAAATCTTATCGTGAAATAATCTCAATGCAGTAGAAAATAGGGACTTTTCTACAATTGCAGTTACACCAATGAATGTATTAGAACCGGAGCGGGCGATATGTTGTAATAGACAAGTGGTAGCTTTACTTTACGGGCAGTAGCGACATCGCGTGTCTGAAACGAGTATTTCAATAGTTGCAATAAACGTTATAGGCCTTCTACTAAGCTATTTACTACTGCACTACTTACTTCATGCTAAATGCATCATGGTTAATTTAATTGAATCCAATTTTATATGGTAGCCTGATGTAAAACTGCCTTGTCTCCCAGTTTTAATCCATGTTTTTAGCTTGTTCTTTGCATAGTCATGATTCCAGTCTGACTAATAGATTCAAGCACACAACATTCGATAGGTGTTGTGAGACAAAGCCACCATGTTAAAAAATAAATAAATGTTTTGATCTGAATCGAAATATGCAGTTTGTTATTCCTACCATGGGTTAACTGGTAGAGAAGGGCACTAACACTTTCTGGGGAAGTGGGTTTGATTCCCATTGGGGCCTCCCCATGCTATAGACTCATTTGTATTGTAATATGATTCGATAAAAGTAGGTATTTTGGATAGTTGCTAGGGTGTTCTAAATGGTTACTAGGTTATCAATGATAACTTGGGTCTTATGGGTTGTTTCTATGGTGTTATATGTAGTTGCTAGGGTGGTCTACATGGAAGCTATGGTGTTCTAGGTGGTTACTATGTGTTTTCTATGTGTTTTTCACTTTGGACTTTGGGTGACTAGCCACGTGTTTGGGGTTTGGGGTGGCTGATACTGTACTGTAATTTGGGTGGTTGCTTGGGTGTTGGTGGTTGCATGGGGGTTCTAATTGGTTGCTATGGCATTCTGGGTGGTTGTAAGGATGATATAGATGGTTTATATGATGTTGTTTAGTTCTCAACAAATTGTTGGGTTTCAATGTGTGGAGACTATTTAAAGCATGGGTAGGCAATTTGGAGAAACTGGAACCCATCAGGTCTCCCTTCAAAGCCAATCCTCCAAAACACGGGACTAGCTCACCTATCCTTGAGGATGACTCAGGTCAAGTCCATGGGCGGGGTGTGGGCAGGTACAGGTAGGTTGGTAGACAGACAGGTAAGCAATCCAATCATTTCATTCATGGTGCACGAGATGATTGTACAGGCTTATTACAGGCCTGCGACCGCTACATGTACCAGATTTCTTTATTTTTTGTTTGTCAGAGCATTTGATTTACTAAAATAAGATAAAGTTAAAGATACTTTTTTTTTCATTGTAGGTGTAACCTGTGTTGTGTTTCTCTCGTACAATATGGACTGGAACACTCTTGTTTTTTTTGCTGAACACATTGTTCAGCATTTTATTGCCTGCACAATGGATCAGCAAATAACACAAACTGTATAATCATCGATAGACATTTGTAGGGAAATAATCGTTCTGTCTATGTACTAAACTGAGATGGAGAGAGGATAAAATCATAATCGCGAGTGGTGTCCCGCATTCAATTAACAGTAAAAAGTTATAAAGAATTCCAAGGTGCGATAAGTCGATCAAACGAAAAATGACTATATCCTAACAGGCCTGAGGTCGCATGGGGCTTCGCCTCCTGAAAGGCTTCCACTCCAAGTGAGCATGAGGTCCTGTCTGTGCGTAGAGGTTTTTATGCCCTCAATTCATTACGTCATGTTTGCATTACAATGGATTTGCCTGATCAAGGTCCAGCCATCCATCCTGTGTCTGGAGTAAAACAAGTCATGAGTATTAGGCCGGTCAATAACAGATGTCCAATTGTGCCTGCATCAGCAGATGTAGCAGCTGAATATAATAATATATATAATAATGTGTAATAATAATAGACATATATAATAATATGTCTATGGGATGGTTCCGCAGTTTCTGTATCTTTGAACGGTTTCCTCCTGTTTTCGTGTATGGGTCCACCACCGGCTGAGTCAACAGTTCAAAAGACACAGAAGGACGAGGCCATCAGTTGAAAGTTAAATAGTCAGCAGTGGGATGTTTTTGAAACGTACCAGAGGGGTTTAATAATAATACTTATTAATAATACTATTATTATTATTATTATTATTATTATTATTATTATTATTATTATTCCTTTGGTTTGTAATGGCTGGTCAGTTCTGTGCCCCTTTTCGTGATGTGGTGGTCAAAGGCCACATGGGGAGAGACAGGCGGTCTGTCTTGTGATGTTATCAATGGAGACTTCCTTGGTTAGTAATGTAATCAAGAGTAATGTACTCAAAAAGTCTGCCACGTCTGCAGTTGAACGGGGGCTAGGGGGTAATATAGGTTAAAGCCATAAGGCCTGTTATATAATGTATGTACTCTATGCATTTATTAATAAAGGCTTGTTATGTTTGTAATGTGCGTGTATGAGTCCATTAATGTATGTGTAGTGCTATTTTAGAAATCAGCTTACATTTTGGTCTCAGCCCCTAAACAATTGGGATGGCATTTATTTTTGTTTTTCGGAATCCTCTCCAGCTCTCAATCTATATACGGATGCTGTGCCCGCCGTAGGGTTTGGGGGGGGGTTTCAATAACGAATGTATGACTCAGCCTGGTCTCACTTTACCACTTTTGTGCTACTTTATCTATAGCAGCTTGCCAGTTAATATATCCTGTATAAGTGCTTTTATAATCCACAGTTTCGAGTCCAAAAAAAATGCAGCAATCCTCTATCAAAAGTACGGTCGCTGGCATCCAGTTCCACCTGCGCTGTCAGGACCCTTCTGCTGCTAGCATTCTGGAAGACCCGTCCATACGCCTCCTGCTGAAAGGCCTCAAAAAGGAGTCGCCTCAAGGCAGCGATAAACGTCTTTCTCATTACCCTTAGTGAAGACAATAACTTCACGATTGAGGGGAGGGTATTTTGGGCCTTTCAGATAAAATGTTGGACATTCATTCTCACAGCCTTCTATGGCTTTCTAAGGGGTGGTGAATTTTCTTCACGCACATGTTCTTTTGACCCAGATCACAAGCTCACCAATTTCAATTTATGAGTACCATCGTGTACGTCTCAGAGTCTAATGCCGCGTTTTTTGTCCCGTCTTCCATGCCGTCCACATGCTGAGCCCCAGGAGCCGCTGTTTGCCACTCAGGAAGGGAGACCAAGGTCCATAGCCTGGTGTGCTTCTCACCTGCGCCTCCTCAGCCAATTCTGCAAGCATTTTTTCCCCTCAGCTAGGGAACCAATCACAGAACGGGGAGGGACAGCAAGACGATGGCGTCTATGCGACACACCGACGCTTGTAGTTGTTTACATCTATGGATCCAACATGGCAGCAGACGTAAAGTTACCTTTCGATGCAGCTTTGGATAGTGATCTAAGTAGTTTAGAATGCAAGAGCAGCTTTTGGCGTTAAACAATTTTATTACCAAGAAGGATATGCGTCATCTGGTATAATTGATACGATTGGCTATGAGCTACGTACAGACGTATTTGATACTTTCGTAGCGCCCAAGTAAATGGCTCTGGGCTTTCGTAAACCACGCCTCCAATACGAGAAAATTAATGGGTGGTTCCGGTTCTGGCGTTAGCCAGGTTAGCTATAGACCAATAAACCAACGACAATTCATAATTCCTCCACGTTTATTTACTATTGTTAAACATCGAGAACCGGTTCCTACTGAGAACCGGTTCTAACTACCCGATTCCATCGGAATCGTACGCCTCTACCGTTATCAATTCTTCCTAACAATCCCTCATTTCCTGCACAAGGTTTACCGGGTTTCTCTATATTTTGCGTCACTCTCAATGCAAGGCAGCATCATGGAGAGGAGGAAGCTATCCAAAGTCTCCATTTCACTAAACGCCACGAAATGCTGCCGTGTGTAATCAGCAGCATCGACTGGCCACCGGGTGTACCGGGCAATGCCTCAGTCATCATTTAATGAAAAAAGTAGGTTATAATTGTTATCGACTGCGACGGCCCCATCATTGCAAACGGAGGCCCTATAACATCTCAGCCCACTTTCAAGTGGAGCACTCCCCCCCCACCCCCTTAAACCCATCCCTTTTCTCCGGTACATTCTCTCCACTCTCCAGTGATGGTGGATGTCACCGTGTATCAGGAACCCCTGGGCCTCCACTAACTCAGAGGCAGCATCCCTTTTTATACTGCCAAGCCGGTTCGGTCGCGGCTCGGCACGGCCGGCAATTTCACAGTCTTATCTCAAGTTGTATGTAAACCAAGGGGGTCCTTGTTCGTCTCAGTGCGGGCTTTGTTGATCCACAGGAGAAGGTAGGGCTGCGCACAGAGACGAGACGTCTTTTTTTTGCATACTCCCGAACCTATTTTATGAATGAAGACACCGGCACGCAAGAATGAGTTCACGTCTGAGTGTAGGCTACAAACGCGATTAACTTTTTCACAAGTGCAACGCCAGCATATTCTTTATTTATTTATTTATTTATATATATTAAGAATCGGTAAGAGAATTGATAAGGAATTGGATCGACAATGGCATCGATATTGATAAAAACATATAAATTCCCACCCCTAGTTGTGTGCGGTGCTCCGCGCTCCCGGATACTATAGGTGAATAAACAAGCGTCTTTTCATAATTCCTCTGCGTTTATTTATACTATCATTAAGTATCTAAATCAGGATGGTTTTGGGGGCCTAATTTAACCCTAATTTAAAACTGCTTAATACCATCCTCTCGTTTTAATTAAATCTCGAGAGGATTTCCATGTACTGTCTGTTTGGGGGGAATAGTTAGCTCTCCCAGTCTTAAACTGGGCGAGCGTCCCCTAATGCTGCTGCTGTCCCCTGACTCTGCTTTTCATGGTGTGCTCATGAAAAATCTCAGGGGACTCCTCTGAACAGAGCCATATCGCCAAATTTAATTCATAACTTCAATAAAAACAGTTTGGAGACAGAATTTTTATCTCCTGTGTTTTCTTGACTTTAATGGACCTGTCAGAAAATGTATTATTAAACAAAGGATATATAGTTTAACTTTAAGTTGTCATGTTCTGTACAAGTATGTATACTAATGAATACAAATCTTTACTGCCATCTATATACACACACACATAACACGGTTGCAAAAATCTTGTTTTTATGAAACCCCGCCGATGCCAAGATAAACAAGGAAATGAGAAGATTTGACTTTTGTCAAATATCAAATAAATAATATTTCCAGCAATGCAAGAATGAACACAGAATCCTGTTTGCATCAAAAGTGTTCTCCAAAATAACCAAGTGAGCAGGCTGCTATAAGTGCCACAAATTGTTGGCGGATAGATTTAAGTTGGCACTTAGACATAACATTTAGGTACTTGTATGTCAGGGCTTCTTGATATGTTGCTAGAGAAGAGTTTTATGCATTTTACTAAGCTCAACCGCTTGGTAAAAATATATACCGTACAAAAAACACAACCGTTCTTCTCAGAATTATCCAAAAAGGTAGCATCAACAGCCTCAATCTCCATGGCACAGCATTAAAATACAACACAATCCTTCAAATTACTTCAGACATATTGGGAGGCAATGTGTTGACTCTTAACCCAACAAGTTATTTCATTTGATCAAATTGGATTACTTTGTTGTGAAGGTTTATGATACCTAGGGAATTATAACATTAACATTTAAAACAAGTAGCATAAAAGGAGGCTGATTCCAATGTGTCCATTGCTTGAATATGCTTCATTATCTCTTCAGAAAATCATTTAGACGTCAACAGAGGTCAAAAAGCAGGGAGAGATATGGAGACTAAAACTGGGGTTAATAAAAGGTTACTCAGATTGTATCTGATCTTAATTGGTCATCAATAGCGCATCGCTAAACACGATAATGAAAAGACACAGGTGAGATCCATTACATTCATTACCTTTAATAACAACGATAAGCAGCCCAGGTCCAATCTATCCCCCGATAGAAATGACCAGCATCACAGCCGCTTTCACAAACGGCACTCGGGAAATATGCTTAAAAGTTCCCAATCACCGTTGATTCTCTCTGAACTGATCATTAGGCTCCAAGCAGACAAGTGAAGGAATTAGAGGAAGTGCGAGCCCTGAAGCGCAGATAATGGCCTGGTGACTCTGTTAATTCAGGGGGTCAGACGCCCAGGGCCACGGTAGATTCTTCACCAGAAGAGCACTGACACACAACACGAGTGGCCATTAGCCAAGAGTGAAAAGTGTGATAGCATCACCTCGTGTACCCACACGCCGGGATGTAATCACCATCACCATCATCATCCCAAGCACAGAGATCATAAAATGGCGCTATATGAAATGCGTTTAAAATGTGTTACACAAATAGAGACTAATGGGCAAAAAAAATAGAGCTGTGATTACTGGTAGTAATCCGAGGATGGTGTCGAAGACATGGGCGGTAAGTAATAAAAGATATATTTCACACACAGCATGGCCTCCAAACTACCATAGGAGATGGAAGTAGAGAGAGAGAGGGCGGGCGAGAGAGAGAAAGACTCCTTTTTCACTGCTCCTCACAGAGCTGCTTTTCTTCAAACCTGACAGCCAGTGTTTGCCCGTAAGCTATCAAACAGTGCATTGATAGCCATTTCTCATGACTTATTGATGGAAACACCGGAGGCAAACATTTTGGAAGGGCCACTTTGTTTACTCACCAGTCATAATACATTAATAGGGCTTTTTTTTACCTTGAATACTCTTACTCTCAATTGCACAAACAACAAACAGGTCAATAGTGCTTATGTCGCGATTGACCTTGAGGCAACTTGAGACTATTAAGTGGCCATCAATTGGCCGTCCACAAAGTTTACTGTTGTGTATGACTGTGTTGTCATTCAGGAGAATGTTTTGTGCGTCTGTGCAATGCATATATTGCGTGAATGTATTACAAAACCATGTAGGTGGCAGTGGGAATACACACAATATTCTACCAATAGTGCAGAGGTGAATTGAGGATACTGTTTTGCAGTAAACAGTATCTGATCAAGCATGGGAGCCACATAGATCCGGCCATCCTCCCAGTCAGACATATTTCACAAGACCTGCCCAGCTTCAGGCCCATCACAAACATTTATCTAGAATGGGGCGGATTTGATATGATGACTGATAAGAGGAGCGCCCTATGGGAGCACTGTTGAAGCCTTTTCATACACAACCAAGATGGCTGCTTCTGATGTGGCAGAGATTTCGTCCCACTGATTGGTTGTAGGTCTGGCTAATTGTGTCCAGAGATGTTTTTGTCTGCATACGCTGATAACGACCCTTGAAAATCCAAAATTAACTGAGCGTTGGTCCAGGTTGGCGACGGGGGAAACGAAAGGGGTGAATAGAGTGGCATTAGTCTGGTAATCTACCTGACCTTTGTGATGGCTTGGGCGCTGGCCAGGCATCATAAGCTTAGGTTGACTTGAAGATAAAATACAAACCAACAAGGCATAGAAACCTGAGGAATATTATCCCTCTACCACCACTATATCTACGTATATATATATATAGATGTAGAGCTACATCCACCTCGGCTCACAGACAGAGGAAATGGAGGGAAGATACTGTGGTGATGAGGAGTATGATCATCATGATGATACAAATACTTTACTTGTATTAGGTTTCTCTAAGTGTTGTACAAATGTCTGTTGCTAATTCTGGCGGGACACACTAGTCCTTCGCTGCCTGCTCACAGCTGACGGCTCACACGGTCCAATCAAACGCACGTACACTGAAAGTCCATATAAGACCTTCCATCTCAAACACACTCTATGCCAAGTTCAGTGTACTGAGCAGAATTTGCCCACCAACAGCCCAGCCTCCACCTGCTTTGGTTCCGCTCTGTATCATATATAACCTACATAAGGGGTGGAGATATTTGATGGACCCCATGGGGGTACTTCAGATGTACCTCACGGGGTACATGCTGTTGGTATTCTGTATCTGACCTCTGAGTAAATATCCTACAGCAGGGAGCACCAGAAAAGAGTGGAACCATACCGCCAAACTAAAGTGTATTAAAAGGGACACTGTGTAATGTTTTAAGTAATTTATTACCTCAAATCAACGTCTTAGTTCATAAATAAGTCCTCATTGGTGTAAAATTATCTCTGCCAACAATCTCACTTCTCCTCCTGAGCGCAGAATCACTTCTCTGTATCTACATAGGACGGGTAGCTCTATAGAGGCAACCATGTCCTTCCGGTCTATGAACTGTGGCATACGTATGAAATGTGGCATACGTGACATGTCATAGCTTCTTGAATCTTGACACATAGCGCCTGCTGTAGTTTCAACAGGTTGCAATGCACACTTGAAACCGTGAGGCACTAGAGAGCAATTTTCGTTTGAACGCAATATAACATTTAACCACTATTTGGGTGAAAGAATTACACAGTGTACCTTTAACATGAAAAAAATGGTTCAATCTATGGCACGAGTGATTCCTGACAACCATAATGCGCAGTAATTCCCTTGCTTCCAATTAAAACATGCCTAAATGAGATACGGGCTGTTTCTTTTGCAGGGTAGCCAAGGTGATAATATGTAGCATCCTCTTCCCCTGTCAATGCAAACACTAGAAACCATAGGTGTGAGCCTTCTGTTTGAGTCAAATTGACTCTGATGGCAAGAACAGGAAGACAGAAGAATTAGGATTCTTTCCTTTTTATCTTTTTGTTCCAATCTCCTTTTCTACAATGGCTGAAAAGGTGAGCTTTTTATTAAATTGGCTACAATTATGGGATGGAAGTCATACAATTTATTTCAAAATGAACCCATTGACCAGGACTACAGCAAACCTGTACTGCAGAGTGAATGCTGAGGGCAAAGGCATGGAGAACAGAGACATTCCTGAGACATTCATCGAAGTGTGTCGGCAATTTATTACAACAGTCCACACCCTAAAACGGGTGTGGTGTTAAAATATTCCCAAATTAATTTTCCAATGTATCCATGAACTCACTGAGGGGATGAGCAGTGAACAGGAGAGTCCCAGTTTCCAAAAGGATGACTCTGTACCGGAGCCCACGCTGGGTGAAAAGAAAGCACACACACAAATGTTCCACCAGACTACAGATCGGAAACGTTTATCCTCCTTCAGAAAATCTATGATGGGAACTTTGTGAGAGCGGTTGTGTTCCATTGAGCAGCGTTGCAGACTGCCTCGCTATTATAGCTTCCCCAACAGCACTGTCCTCAAACCTGAAGGCTCCTCCGTGGTGCGACCGGGCAGAGCCTTTACGTTGGCCATGATTGTGTTTTGTGTTTCCTCTCATCCATCACGCCTCCACACAATGAACAGGTGTGGTCAGAGGTGCATGCTGGGATGCCATGCTGCCCTGACCTGTCGTATTGAATCAATGCATAACTTGAGGTCGAACGGTGAGACTTGGCAACACATATTTTGGAAGATGCAAATGCTAGATGATATGTGAGTTAACTGTAAAGTTGACTTACAGTACACTTACATTTGGGGCATTTAGCAGTCCCTTTTATCCAAAGCGATTAACAATATGTACATTTGTCAGAAGAAGGAGAAACAACAATATATCTCTGTCGGTACAGTAAGGATGTTAATAGAACCAAGTGCGAAGCACCGACAATCACTAGGTTCACCCATCCCCTGTATACAACACAGATAGCTAGGATAAGATAGAATAAGATTCAAAGTCATGAGCGATGCCACCACCAACGATACAGAAACATTAATCAAAGTTCATGATGCATTAATCAATCATGTTCTGCACCGTCCTAGTCCGGTCGCCTTGCCTCTTTTACTACGTTTCTGTGTTCATTAACCTTTGTTCCTTGTCTCGAACGGTCTGTCCTTAGCGTACGTCTTCTAACATGGTGGTTCTGGGGCCAGATCTGAAACAGAAGGGAACCCAACCCAACCCTGAGGATCGTAACCCTGATGAGCACATGAAGTGCAAGTGTTTTCATCAAGGGCCGGTGAGATATCAAACAATCTCTGAGTGAATAAATTAATAATGAGTACAGAGGACTGGATTCTTATGACCACACACAGTGTGTGTGGTCATAAGAATCCAGTCCTCTGATCACAGGAGATTGTGGTTCATTGGCTCACCCGAGAAAGGCAGATGATATGCACGCTGTTACCTAATACCTAATATGTTACCTCACTCTACAAGGTGATTGTGTACGTACAGTGTATGCATGGTAAAAAGCAGCAGGTGGCCTACGGCCTCCGACTTTGCTGGGTTTAAGTTTCTAGTTAACGCTCAAATGTGTTCGGGGCTTTTGAAGGGCGAAGGAGGCGGGGCAACCCTGCTCCTCTCCCCCCCACCACCGTGGGGGCTGTGGTGGGAGACTGAGCTGCGGGTTGCAGATGTATGGATGGAGGTGGAGGAGGACGAAGAGGGAGAAGGGGAGAGGGGTGAGGAGGGAGAGG
>OMLJ01048500.1:0-11990 GCA_900302595.1 Gadiculus argenteus | reverse complement strand
ACCTACATGGTCGTGCACACACACACACACACACACACACACACACACACACACACACACACACACACACACACACACACACACACACACACACACACACACACACACACACACACACACACACACACACACACTCCAAAGAGGTATGGGTCACAATCACATATGATTGTCTTCATTTCACATTAAAAAGCAGGAAAAAGGACATTGCATGTGCCTCCACTAAATTGTTTGCATTACATTTTATTGCGCTGCTCATAAAAGCAAAAGATGTTGAAGAATAACAGAAAGTTTCAATTATATCGCTCTTGCATCTCCATTGCTAGTTTGACATTATAACCTGGACAGGAAAACAGCAACAATATGATGAGTGTTCCCCGTGGAAGTGCACATGCTCTGTTTAGCACAAACAGTTAGATATCTTAGACAGTGTCGACTCTAAACGAAACAGCGTTGGCAGATGTGATGCAGACACCTTACCAGGATGTACAAGGCACTCTCTGAGCTATTTTTGAAGTCTCTGATGGTGGCAAAGACGGACAGTATAAGGCAGGAAAAGACCAAGAGGAAGCTGAAAGAGAGAGAGAGAGAGAGAGAGAGAGAGAGAGAGAGAGAGGACAGAAAACGTGTTAGTGTTCTTGTCAGAAAAGTTAGCAAAAAAGTTTGAAGTTAGAAAATAACCCTTCTCATGTCATCCAATTTGACTGGAGGAAGATAGACGGATGTCAACTAGGGGAAGGATAGTCTCCCGGTGCAGGAACCCAGCCCAAAGGTTCTGGGTTCAAACCCCAATGTCCTCAGTTTACCTGCAGAATGACTCCCTGACTCCTAGCTGCTCATTAATATCTACGCTTTGCAATACTATGAGGCACCGATTCTTCACTGTACGTCGCTGAGGATCAAAGCGTCTGATGAAGCCCTGATTCACAGTCGACTCTCACTTCCCCTGAAGGCCGACTAGATCCTACCAGAACATACTAGAAGCAGAGGAGGAGACAAGAAGGAGAATGCAGGGCAGTCAAAGGACAGGAGGTCCAGCAGAGTTCAGCGGGGGTAACCGGATTTCACATTAATTCAATATCTACCGAGACACTTCTAGGTTTAACAACTGGAACACTGCTGTGTAATCTCATCAGCCCGCTGATGATCCTATCATCAGATCATATCAGGAACTGTATCGGGTTCCTACGTTCTCTTTTATACAATCACCCAGTCACTCTAAAGGTGATGCACGGTGTGCGAGCGCTGCTGCTGATGCTGTGCATCCCTGAGCTGGCCCTTGCTAAATGGACAGCATTAGCATTGTCTGTGGGGTCTACTGTGTTTGGTTGAGAGAAGGACACAAACACATGGAGCCTGCTGTCACCAATAACCTTGAGTTGTAATGTTTGCGTATTTGATTAGAGGTGTGCAGTTCCACACTGTGAAGCAGTCCAAGCACAGAGTATGTTCCTTAGATGTACAATACAACACAAATGTTGTATTTGAATGTACAATTTAACACAGTTTTGTATTTAAATGTATATTTAACACAAAGTGTTTTATTCAAATATACAGTTGAACACAAAGTGTGTATTTAATTGTACAGTTTAAACAGGGTCATTGTAGATCACACATTTCTTATAACTGCATATTACAGTATTTTCACTACAATACTATTAAACAAGTAACATATATAACATAAAGTGTTTCTCAAAACACAAATAGACAATGTTCACATAATGGGCCTTTGCATTGACCGGATCAATACAAAATAAGTGTAAAGGCATTAAAAACGGAGCATCTCTAAGAGGTAGTATTGATTCAAAGGATGGATTGGATATCACCTACTCTGACACGATAACCCAAGGCTCGTGGACTGATGTAACCTGACTCGAAGCAGGATTCAAGGGGAAACAGAGGACTGCTTGGAGGTATGCTCCTTAATTTGATTGGCCGGGCCGATCAGGAGAGCGTTGAGCCTGCATGCGGGAGAGTGGAGCTGGAGTGGGGCAGCAGCGAGAGGCTTCTCTGGGGGCTGTGTCGAGGAGGAGGGCTGGCTGGCATCCACCAGCAGAGCTAATGGTGAGTGGCTGGTGAAAACTAATAGAGGGGATTTGAAAGAAGCACTCAAAAGGCAGGGACGACCTGCATGAATCACCGCAGAGAGATACAGAGGGAGCGAGGCCAGAGGAGCAGAGAAGCTCCAGCGCAGTATGACACATAGCAGACTTTCTCTGCTCGTATGATGCGATAATCACACTGCGGTAATGGCACGCCATTATGCAGACTTCCATGAAGCATTAGCTTGTGCTAACGTCTGTCTGAAACCTGGTGTACTGTTGAAGGAGAAAGGTTGGGGGGACACATTTTGAGATTTAAAGCAAATAGGTGTGATGAACCATGGAGACCTCTCCCAAAGTAGGTTCTAGAGGTATTTAGCACATTGAGCCCCCTTTCTGGGTTGTCTATGATGAAATAGAGTGGAATAGAGTTGTCCCTGCCTGCTTCAGAATGGCTGGCGACAGGCCTTCACAAACCTGTCCTTAAAACAACCCTAAACGTTTGTTTTCAGAAATGTGCAACTCACTGAGTGGTAAGTGGTGTTCGTTGATGTTCCAAATCAAGTATTGTAGTGAAATACATTTTCTGTCATGTTTTATTGTACATTTATCGCATTTTGTAAATCCCATTGATTTCTGTTGGAAGACTCATTGCTTGTTGGCCGGAAACGGAAAGGGGGGCTGTTTGGTTGTAGTCTTTTTGCTCTGCGTTCTAGCCCTACTGTTAAGACATAGCGGAGAGAAAAGTACAGGCATTAGCTAAATTAAATATGATCTCACAACAGAAAAATATATACTCATGTATTTCAGACCTTCGCTACCAGGGTTGCCAACTTTCACGCATCTGGCGTGACACTCACGCTTTCAGCATCAAACCGTTAATTTTCTGTTGATGACTTGACTAGACTAGACCAAACCACAGCGTATTGATTCTTAATGACAGGGGAGGAGTTTAAGACATCTCCCTACAACGTTCTCACTGCAGTATTCTCTGATCGTTGATTCGCTGAATCAACGATTCGCCTTGCACCTGATACAGTTGTGTGTGTCAGAGAGTTGTTGTGTTGAGAGTTAGATAAATAAAGTTTAGGCGGTTCAGAGCCGCATAGGTTCGAAGCTTCTGACGCGTGCTATATAATGTAGGCTTGCTCAATAAAAATATGCATTTTAAATATGTTTTCAGTTAGTAAGATGAGCTTGCTGAAATATTCCGTAACAAAGAAGGAGGATGGACATGGACAGAAAAAAAGTGGTTCAAATGAGAATCCCCGAACTGTAATCTGACTGAAGCTTGTCCTACAATGTAAACAAAGAATACTATTTGTTACTATTTGTTGAACTTCTTGTTGTAATTCTACTTTTGTGTAATCAATAAATGAACTGTACATTTTTTAAAAGCGTTTCCATTCTATTATTTTTCTTTTTTTTTTGTAAACGGAAACAAAAAAAATCTGAAAAAGAAATTGGTGCGTGCACTGTGCGCGGGCATGTCCACTAAGATTTTGCAGAGTCTCACTCCAGCCAAAGTCCCAAAGTTGGCAACCCTGGCTACACACACATGGCAGTAAACCCTGAGCCTCACTTTAGCACACTACACCAAGCAGGAGGAACATACAGCCAGCTTGTACTTTGTTTTACACACACATCACACAGCACACAGCATTTACAGCATTCCCCCACCAGGGCTGTGTGAGAAGATTCCAGTGTGTACTTGTGAAGACTTCTTGCATCTTGCGTTGTTATAATTACAAAACAAAAATAAACACGTAAATTATTAATGTTAATGTTAATGTTAAATAATATATAGGTTATGTTTGTGTGTATTGCTGTAAAAAGTTCAGACCAGAAATAGAAGTAATGGCCTCCAGGCCATTGGGATATTAATAACAATGCTAAATGATCAATAGCATAGTATTAGTTCAAAGGAACATGGTTGTGGTTTGGGGAAGGGAAACTTGAGCCATATCAGAGCCCATCTACGCTATCCTTGGCACTCTCTATTGATTATATCGAACTTGGTTGCAGTTCCATTAGAATTCCATTGGGGGTGATTGCATGAGTGCAGATTTAATGGGGGTCTATGGTAGCCTGACACCGCCACCTACGTACTTTGGCTCAATTTTAATTTTCCTTCAGTACTACGTCTGGGTTTGCTGTATATTCACAGGTTTTCTCCGGCCAAATTTTTGATGGTCCAATCAGCGAACAGAGGGAGTGGCTGCGAACAAGGACGTTGAGGTCGCGCGCCAGTTTGAGTTGTAGCAGAGCCCGTCTACGAAGCCCGGGCTTTGGGCTATTGAGCCCATGGACCTATAAATAGGTAATAAAGTAGTAAACGATTATTGAAGCTACTTTAACGGCACAGACAATCCAAAAACCCAATCGAAACTAGATGGAAAAAGTTTTTTATATACTGTACGATCGTTCAAAAACCCCATGTTAATTCCCATAGACATTTGACCAAGGGAACCACAGCCTTGGAGGCGGGACTTATTCTTCAGAGGTCTATACATCTCAACCAAACGATAGCGAATGGTTATGGCAGATCCAGAGTGGCACTGGGCAGATCCAATAGTTTTAAACGTCAACAGACACCCGCCTTCAAGTGAGTTAATGTTAATCATTGGAGCGGGGCCAAACTCTGTGCTAATGAAATTAAGTACGAGAGTCTGGTAGGACCAGGCTAGGTCTATGGGGCTAGACGGCTAAATGTATCTCTTTCACCTGCTTGTCACTGAAATATCACAGATTTTATTGTAGATTCCGCAAGTTCAATATAGATTATAGTTCAAAAGTCGAATGACTCAGTACTTATGTCCTTTCGATTTCTTACAACCATTGTTGGCCGTACGCACTAGCATTCTGCCAATGAATGTTGATTGGTCAGGGACGGACTTGTGACTGATTACAACCAGAGACACCGCTTGATGCCGTCTGAAGCAGAATCAGAAACATTATCTTGAGGAGGACTTTCCGTCAAAGTTAATTGTTATATTTTATATTTATGATATAGAATTATATTGTATATTATATGTGCAGAAGCGCCAAAGTAACTCATAACTTGCCGTAAAGCAGGACGTCATAATTTTGTAACAGATTTTTAGAATAGATAAGTGAACTTAAAAAATGCAATATTCAGCGAGTGTATTACCAAAAATGTGTGTGACCAAAAATGACAGCCTGAGAAAAGTGGAATTTGAGGGTGAATCCCTGTAGAATCCCATTCATTCTGCACTCACTGGCGAGCGCCCTCACATGGACAGAGATGTGTTACCACAACCAGTACAGAAACCGGAAGTTAGAGTGCCAGTTCTTCATATTAGACATTCTCTGGCCATACCAATGCAGCTGTGGGGATAATTGAGCCCAAGGTGTATGAGAAACACTGTTCTTCACCTAGCATGTATCACATAGGCCTACTAAACCTTCAGGTTGTGTATGCGACACCTAGCGCTTAGCACATATTAAACATAGCTGGGAGCATCAACTGAACATGACCTGAACCAACACACTTATTGTATGTTGTACGACGTCCTTGTACTTAAAAATAGTAGCATCTTATCCTTGCTATCTTTGTTTTATACAGGAATGGGTTAACCTAGCGATTGTTAGTGCTTGGTACTAACAATCGCTAGGTTAACCCACTCTTGTACTGACAGCAATATATTGCTGTTTCTCTTTCTTCTGACATATGTACTTATTGTAAGTCACTTTTTATAAAAGCGTCTGCTAAATTCCCTAAATGTAAATGAAAATGAACCTACTGCTCACAGCATTCTACACTCAGTGCATCATCTCAACCAGCCAGCCCGCTTCCACCTCTGGTGACTTCCTTCTGCTACAGTTACACACCAGAAGGTCGAAGCACAATAGGGTTGCATCCTTACACAAAACCGCCTTACGAGCAGTTCAGGAGCAATATTGCACAAACAGCGGTTGTGCAAAGGAATGGCTAGACCGGGCCAACTTCTGCAGCCCCTCAGTCAGCAGACGTTTCCGACCGGACCTTGACCTTTTTTGTGTCGCAATACGTGCCAACATGTGAAGACTGAGGTTCCCGTCTTGGGCACTGAAGTCATTATCACACAGCAGAAAGGAAATAGCTCCCTTTTGATTCTAGCCACTGACAGGCCCACCGACAGAAGTCTACTTATTAAGTTTACTATTTATTACTTTCGCAGACACTTTATGCAAACTTGCAGAAAAGTGAAAAATGTCATTAATGTACAGGTAGGGGTTAGGGATATCTGGCTTTAGCTGATGATTGCTGAGGTCAGGAACTCTCACGTTGCAGAATCATTAACAAACTGTCATCAGGGAATTTCCCAAATTGCTGACATTGAACGCACAAATTGGTCCACTTTATGCATCAGTCATGGAGGGATATGACTGGTTCTCCAAACACCTACTGTAGCTGACCTCTAACGACTGTTTCTGATCGATGGAATCACTGTTTTGAAGTTGGTGCATTTTAACGTTTCATTGTCAAGATTGTTTTTCATTTTCATATACAGCAAGACTACCAGTCAGGACTGAAAAATGAGTTTGCCATTGAATCACACTTTAACTACTACTTAACCAACAAGTCAAACATGAAGTTGTTATTCTACAAAACCTGTTTGAATAGATAGACAAAGAAAAATCTAAAATTATCTTTATTAATCGCATATGGACGTTCATGTCACAGCAGAGCTGGACGGAAAAAGTTCTCCCTAATCAACCAAAATGTTGATATACTGTATATAACAAGCAGCAGGTTGGTAGTAGAAAGGTACACGCAGAATGTAAATGTACAAATTATTACAATTATCCATTAAGGTCATTATTGTCAACATTACTGTGCCGCAGTGCAATGATACAAGACCACACACTCGCTCAGCACTGAATCTGTGAACCTGGCCAATAATGGCCACTAATGAAAATAAGTGAGGCTCCGAAGGCTCCGGCAGATGCTAATGAAGGGGTGGGCAGAACTCAGGTCTGTACCTTTTCTTAATGCTTGTGCTCAGGCCCGATGACTTGCGCATCGATCACCAATCCAGCCCTATTGATAAAGGAGCAAGGGGGAATGGAGGTTTGGGATGGTAAACAGAATGGACCAGATTCCACTATTGGCCCGGTCATTTGGGTTTGAACTGCAATGTTGGGTGTGCATCTTATTACAATATTGTGCATCTCCTGATGTTTCACATACAGTATAAATCAAACCAAACACTACAGATTCAACAGCAGCTCCAGCAGCGCCTCAGTCCAAACAGGGAATCATGCAGCCCTCAGGTTGGGTGTCATCCCCTCCGGTTTCAGTATCCTTCTCAAGTTAACTCTCTTGGCCAGGAGGTGGTTAGGGGGTTTGACTCACAGCCAAAAGTTTCTGGGTTCAAACCCCAGTGTGCCCTTGAGTAAGATGGGATAGCAGCAACCTGCTTCTTAATGATTTATGATCTGTATCTAAGAAAACTGCTCACTGTAAATCACTATTGATAAAAGCATCCACTGAAGGACTGTATAGAATGTATAGGCCGTGCTACTGCGTCAGTGTCCAGCTGAGAGCTGAATCGTCCACAAGACGCCCCATGTCTCCTGAGGGCTGCAGCACATCTACCCCTGTGGATTTATGGAGGCTTCGCTGCACACACATAACTTTTCTGAAGCCTCCCTGAGTCACTGTGGAGAAGTACCGTATTCCCCAGTCGGAGGGATGTCTGGGAGATGTGAGGGCCTGGCTCGATCGGTGACAGGCTTACCGTGTGATCTGACGAGAACACAGGGAACACTTTTCTCTCTCAGGTGAGAGTTTCCGCCGTCAGATTCTCCCATAAATAGTTTTAGAGTCAGAATTTTTTTTAAAGGCATGCTATTTCATGGATGCTTGTATGTAGGTGTTAGTGGGCCTTAATTCAGTATTTGAAGACGTTCAAGAAATGCAGCCTAGGTGCAGAATTACAGCCATTATGAGGAGAAATTGCTGCCCGGGATTGTCTCCCGCCGGAGCCCCACTGCCCGCTGCACACCTGTGACGGTGCCTCGGCAACGGGCTCGGCAGCAGGTTATATTGGCAGCGGGCTCCAGCGGTGCCTCTGCATGTCGCGGTTCAGTCTGGACTTCAGGGAGTCAAAGTCAAAATTCCCCCCAATTCCTTCTCAACCATGGCCGAGATAACCAGAGACGTCTGAGAACCCGACGCATTATAGTCTTTTCACCAAATACAAGGTTTCTTGCGTTATGGTGTAGCCGTAGCGTGTTATTCGCCATAACATCAACAGCAGAACGGTTATCCAAATAATAAAGGAGTTAAGTACAACACTTGCGTACAACAGTGTGTGTATTCACACACACACATGTGGCGCTCGCACATGTGTGTGTTTACGCCTAACGTCATTTCTAGCTACTTGGGGACCATAGGCAGGCTAGGGGAAGTCATATTAATGTTAAGAAACCTCATAAAGTGACATTTTCATGCCATGGGACCTTCAAGTTGTGCTCTGGTGGACGTGCTATTGTGCTAACTACTAATCCGTTTCATGTTATGTTTGCCTCAGGAGTCTCTGAATTAATCTCTAACTTGATAAACTTCAGTTAGCCTAGAAAATGTCCTTCACCCTCCTCTATAACCCGAGGGGATTCCCTTGTCTACATGATAGAAACTGTCCAGCACCCAATCGGAAGTTAAGACCACTGTCTTAACTTCTGATTAACTTCCGATATATATATATATATATATGAACACCCTGCTGGTGTACAGGTACTGGTGCTGAAGTACAATCTGTGATATTTTCTGTCCTTGTTTTGGGTCTTGGCATGATGCTCATGTTTGGTGTTCCAAGGAGCCAGTCCTAGCATAACTAATAGATCAAATCCCATTAGGATTGACCCGGGGGGCCTTCAGTCAACAGAGCAGTCGCCCCGTCCAGGCCCAGACCCCGGCTCATTGGAAGTCAGTGTTGATCAACGACGACTTGGCAGTTTTCAGCAGCAGAAAAGAAAACCTGCATTTCCTCCGGCTACAGCTAACAAACATCATTGATTTCTGTCTTCTCTGTAAGACCGAACCCATCGAGGCAAAACTCTGGCCCTCTACAGACACACCTCAGGGCAGCAGAACTTTAAAGGTGATGTTTGTCATCATGCAGTACTAACGACGTGTAGTGCCACTCGTTTATCTGGTTGGTTTCTCCGTGACAATGTACAAAAACGCAAAAGTCTTGATGAGGAGACACTGCCTGATGGTAAATGGTAAATGGACTGAATTTATAGAACACTTTTCTAACCAGTTGCCACTCAAAGCGTTTTACAATATCGTCTAATATTCACCCATTCATGCACACATTCACACACTGACGGCGGTGAAAACCATGCAAGGCGACAGCCAGCTCGTCGGGAGCAGCTAGGGTGAGGTGTCTCACTCAGGGACACCTCAGCAGCTAGGAGGAGCCGGGGATCGAACCAGAAAACCTTCCGGTTACCATCCAACCAGCTCTACCTCCTGAGCTACACACTGCCCATAGATCGTAGCATCTTGCTAAATAAAATACTAAATACTAAAGACATTCAAGCAATGGGAGGCTGTGCTTCAGTGGGCTGGCGTCTCCTGGGGACAGTCTGGTGGTACAGATCCAGAGGAGCCCCTGTTGGGAACAGGGGAGACGTTCACACATCCAAACGGTTGTGTGTCTGTGTTAATTAGACACTGAAGCATCTGCCGCTGAGTGCAGAGGAGGCATTGCAGACTTTTAGTCAGGCTTGTCGGAATTCATCAAGGTATAAAATTGGGAAAGGGCGGTGGGTGTCATCTCATTTCCAGGGGGTTTGACGCCCATCTGACAGGTTCTAGGATTGAACCCCAAGATGCATAGTCATTTGAGGGATCCCTAACCCTCAAAGAAATTAATCCATGAAACAAATCACTGTGAGAGAAAATAGTGAGACTACTGAAGATTACGGAGATTACTGAAGAGACATACATAGATATAGAGAGGGAGACAGCAAGAGATGGGGAGATAGCTAGATATACAGAGGCAGAGAGCATGCTGGATATAGGAAACTTAATCTATCGATCCACTGCACATGGATTACAAATACAGGGTGAAACCCAATATACTGGCCCAACCACACCGGTCTAGAAAACATGACAAAGCAGCCCTTTATCTGTCAAATATCTGCAAAGAGGACAGCCTGCAGACAGATGGCGGAGAGGGTTGGAGAGGAACACAAGGGATGTGACCAGTGTCTCATACAAACCAGTAAAGCAGTCAAACTGTGTCTAGGGGGGATGGAGGGACCTGAGCAAGGTGTGAATAATGCATGAGGCAGAAGGAGCCGAGAGGGGTCCAGGGTTACTCTCTGCGCTCACACCGCTTAGTCGAGCAGGTCACATATTACGGGATCCACACTGACAAGGAGAGGCTACCACGGAGGTGATGTGATGGGTCTCTGGGCCCGACAGCTCCTCCATAACTGAATTTGTAAGCAGGAGTGCAGAATGATCGCCCTGAACTGAGACAACGCTACTTCCATAGGCCTGCTGGTTTCACAATACAACGTGATCACAGATCAGAAGATCCCCATCGATCGAAGGTTTTCTGGTCGGCTGCAACAGTATGGATCTGATATGAACCCAGAAAGTGGGGTGAGTCAGTGTGAGTGTGCAGTTTTACATGGAGGCTTTCGTCTGAGCATTCATGAGACGGGATGTGTCTGCACGGGATGGAGGGCAGACAGGCCGGCACAGCCGCAGTTTCACTTCCACCTACAGCGAGAAGATTTGTTTGTTTCAGAGTAGAGGAAGCACATGTCGACGCATGACTGCAACATCAATCAGTGGGATGACTGACGTGGCGCGGGAGCTGACTACGACCATGGGTGCTGAAACAGAACCGCTGCTTTAATGCTGCCGCAATACATGCACTATCACACACAGACACCGTCGAGCGCAACACGGCATGCCATGTCAAACACGCATATCTAATGCCATGTCAACTATAGATGAGGCTGTGGGACGCATTGCACTGCCGGTGCTCTGCCGCTGCATTGACCGGCGCGGTAACCGTTCGCATGCAATGCAGCGAAATAGTTGCAGAAATAGTTGCACCTTGCAGAGCCATTATTGTGCAGCAGGGGTAGGGAGTGTGGTTCATGCTATAAAACGCGTTATACGGGGTGGTGCAAGGAGAGAATACGGCCATCTCATTTGATGTGCACCATTAGCTCACCGCCACACTACACACTCCACACCCCAAAAACTCCGCGGGCCAAGAAAAAGTCTCACGTCAATCGCCTCGCGTGCCCAGCCCCGTCCCGCCCCGCAGCCCGGAGAACCCCGCGGGGAACACACGCACACTTACACATAAGCGTGGTAGATGAAGGCCCATCCCCGCGGTCTCTCAAGCGCTTGGTACAGGAAATTCTGGAGTTTCCGATAGCTGGCGTTCTTCTTGGACGGCCTGGGTCTGGGTCTCCCCCCGGTGATGCTGGCCCGGGGTCTAGAGAGGATGCTGCCCCGCTTCGCATCTTCAGCGCCCGCGATGAGCAGCGCTCCGTCCCGGTTGGACTCCGGAGCCCCGGGGTCCAGACCGACGAAGCCCACTCTGTGCCTCTTCTCCCCGCCGGCCTGGTCCGGGTAAACCCCGCCGCCGTTAACCGTTTTCTGCACCATCCTACCGGGACTCGGGCGGTGGACAGCAGCTGGTCGCGGAGCCTTCTCCTCCGGGAA
This sequence comes from Gadiculus argenteus, assembly GCA_900302595.1. Lineage (NCBI taxonomy): Eukaryota > Metazoa > Chordata > Actinopteri > Gadiformes > Gadidae > Gadiculus > Gadiculus argenteus. The sequence continues at coordinate 242 of OMLJ01048500.1, read as the reverse complement.
GCATCGCCGGTGTCGGTGAGGAGGGGTGTGTGCTGCTGGGCTGAGCTTGTGAATGCAGTTGGTTCCGGTCTCCCCCCCCCCTCCAAAAACCAATTGCAATAACCGTTGGAAACTGCAATGTGTGAGCTTTCTGCCTCCTTCCCCCTCTCTCATTCCCCATCTCTCTCTCTCATTCTCTCCCCCCCCCCCTTCTTCCCTCTCTCTCTCTCTGATCCACACCTATCTTGAGTTCTTTTTATCAG
>OMLJ01048498.1:0-12997 GCA_900302595.1 Gadiculus argenteus | reverse complement strand
TCCATCCCCTCACGGCAGATTAAAAGGGATGAATACCTGCTAGGGAACAGGGGCTGAAGAGGGCCTTCTGACAGCCAGATCACACCTCATCCTCCACCACCCATCCTCCCCCCCGGTTCCAGCCCATTTACCCCACCTTGCGCTACTCAAGTCCCTCCCAACAACGTATTTAGATTACCTATGGATTTAGCCCGAGCGCGGTCGAGGCGAGGGGGGAAGCGTGTTAATCAACGTCCGGACCGACTCGTCAGCGTTTTAAAGTATTCCCTGGTAAACTTCTCATCGCTGCATGAGGAAGTATGAAACGTGAATCCATTAAGAGACTGAACTCCCGTCGTGCTAATGAATAACGAGAACCACCGCGTTTCATTAATAAAAGATCCACAATGTGGAGGCTTGTGTTTCATCACACCCGTATGGAAAGACGTAAGCAATGTGTATCCAAACACGACATAGCCGTGCAGCCCACTCCTCAGCTGCTGCTGCAAACCAGCTGGATAACCTACCCCGCGTATGCCCGACAAACACTGCCATCTGGTGGCCACTCTGGAGAAACCGCTTATTTATTAAAATACCTGGTGGAAGAAGGCAGAATATAACTCACTCTCATTACCGTTCTGGGGCTGCAGGGGGCGGACCGGAGCGGCGGGCTCGGCAGTCTGTGGTGCTTTACCCCCCTGACCTGGAGAGCAAGAGATCACATCCCCCCCCCCATCAGTTCTGTGACCGTCTATCACCTCTGATTAGAGGCCCTTACCGGGGCGCTCTCACAGACCTCTGAAGGATAAGTTCCGCCTCCGAGGCTCCGGTTCCCTCGGTCAGATGTCTATGGGAAATAACATGGGGTTTATGAATGATTGTACATAACAAATTCTGCAGGTGCCGAAGAAGGAAAAGCTGTGTCACGTTTCGAACTACACATTTTCTCCATCTAGGTTCCACTGGGTTTTTGGATTGTCGGTGCCGTTAAAGTAGTAAACGATTATTAATGCTACTTTAACGGCACAGACAATCTAAAACTCAGCGAAAACTAGATGGAAAAAGTGTGTAGTTCAAAACATGGCGCAGCTTTTACTTCTTCGCCACCTATAGAGTTTGTTATGTACGGTCATTCAAAAACCCCATATTATTTCCCATAGACATCTGACCGAGGGAACCAGAGCCTCGGAGGTGGGACTTATTCTTCAGAGGTCAATAAAAGAGTTTGTTGCAGTGCCTAAGACACCAGGTGAACATGTGTGGACTTGAAGGCATCACCTTCCACGAAGGGAATGGGCTCGCCCAGCTTCCCGGCAACGTCTTTGGCCGCCTTGATGACCTCGATCTCCAGGATGATGATGACCCGCCTGGGAACAAACCACCCACATCGTTTTATTACCATCGACATGTTAAAACACTTAAAGATAACTGCCCCCTCCAACGCACGTGTGTTGCACGTCCTACCACTTAATGTACACACTTATTGTATGTTGTACGTCCTTGCATTTATATTAAGTACTATAAAAGTACTATAAAATAGTACTTAGCATTGTGCAGTGTCTTACCCTAGCTATCCTTGTTGTATACAGGGAATGGGTTAACCTAGTGATTGTTAGTGCTTGTCACTTGGTTCTTCTGAAAAATGTACTTCTTGTAAGTCGCTATGGATAAAAGCGTCTACTAACGTCCCTAAATTAAAATATAACTAATAACAACGGACGAACATGAAACATAAAAGGACCCCTGGCACTTGAGTGGGTGCGTATTGTTGTGTGATACGAAATCACCAACCCACACACTTATTGTTTGTTCATTTTGGGATGGGGAGTCATGATGAAAGCATCCCAGAATAAACCGACCACCATTACTGCAGCGCACCTTCCATCCTTCAGCACGTTGGTCACACTCTTCTTCAGAAGGCACACACAGTTGGGCTCCAGAAGGTTCTGGTCAGCCAGCGAGTTCAGCTGAGTGGACAGCATGAAGTCTGCAGGGAGTGGGGGACAGACACAACCATTGAACCTCCATCGCCTACATTTTTTGCTCATTTTAACATTAATTTACATTTCACATTCAGCAGATACTTTTATCCAACTCGACTTCCAATGGTACACACACACTTTTATTCATATTTCAGTCGACGACTGAAAGCTTTTTTTCATGTCATTGGAATGAATTAACATTTCCACCTTTGTAATACTACATGCAAAGTATGCAAATTCCCAAAAAGCTAAATGTGAGTGTGTTCATTCACCACGGCAATTACTACTGTTGAATCAAGCCCAACACACACCGCCACCGAAGAGCAGCGTCAAAAAGAACGCCGCCATCATTTTCAGACGTACTAGCCCACACCGGCGGCGAATAGTCAGCGTGCTACCCCTGTTACGCTTCATGACACTGTCTTATCCCCTAGTGTTACCGCGCATGAAAAAACACTTTTTTAAAGCTGTTTTGTACATCCCGGCTTGATACAAGGTCCTGTTGATTCCTGTACATATGGAGATTGTAGATGCAGTAGATGAATAATTCCACAATGGAAAAAGAATGCGCAATGACTGTAAATAAAGTGACTAAACCGTAAGCAAAGTGCCCAAAAGTATCATTGTAGGCACACAAAGAGGATCACGGGCATCAGGGCCATGTACGCAGTCATAAAATAACTGGTGTAACGTTATGGTAGCTTATACCGACTATGTTTGTTGTTGTCTGCTGCTTTCAAAACATAAGCACGTTAACGGTGCTGCAGTGCAACGCTTCCTATTGGTGCAAGGGGCGGCGTTTGACGCGCGTCAACTGCGCACCGTTGTGCTTCGACGGCGGTGAGTGGCCGGCTTCACAGTGTGAAACTTTTTTTTGCACATATACTTACAAGACATGGTGTGTCGTCCGTCGTTCATCATGATCCTGAAGCGAGGCGGACCGCTGGTCCCGTCCATCTTACGGATGTTCTGAGGGAAAACACAGTAAGGCCACAGGCTGCACCAACGCACAGTACAGAGGAGTCAATCCACTATGCCAAGAACATGAATCTGAAATGAGTGCCAATTCTCTGCACTTCATTGCTTTCAGCACATAACCTCCTTCCCTTCTCTCCCCTTCCTCCTTTTTTAAATCTTTTTACTTATATACGGTCATATCAAATGCTCTTATTTTGTGTTGACATTGTTAAGCGTCTTTGAGTAATTAGAAAATACAAGTCTCACTGTATTTAACTTATTCTACTTTGTGACATTTCAGGGGCCAACAAATAGTCTAAGACCAAAATAGATAATCTAACAGTATAAAAAAAAAAAAAAGAATGTGCACCATCACAACCATAGATAAATAAAGATGCATCTATGGCATCTCCCTTCTTACACTAATATATATACCGGTATATAAATATATATAGTGTAAGAATATAAATATTCCATTATTACCACCCAATATAGAGCAGTCGTAGTTTGTTGATAACGCCAGGAAAGGACCAACCGTTCCAAAGGGTAAACTGCGTAGTAACGCCGTATTTCAACTGCCAACCCGGCGGTGAGACTCACCAGCAGCTGAAGCACTGCCTCCGGGTGCTGGCCTCCCATGGTCAGCGTCTGACGGCACACAACCAACACTTTACACACTCATGTTGTCTTTAAATTAACGTTAAACGCACGTTTTTGTGTTAGTGTTGTCAAACAAAGCATGGGATGGATACACAGAGAAGCTACTACTTTAGCCAACGGTTTATGTTGCATTTAAACATTACTGATGGGTTGGAGTGCATTGCTCAACACAAGTAGCTCGTTTGATGAAGCTCAAGAGGCTCAACTTGTACATATACAACAACACTGTCGCTCAATAACATCGTGCATTAAGCCGGTACCGTACCTCTATGGCTCCCTCTGAGAGTTTCATCGTGTCTGTTGGGATATTATCACAGAATAAAGCTAAATGTCTCAGAGTGATATCAGAAGCTCTGCTAGTGCTGAGGGCTTTTTGTGTTGTCGATAAACTGTGGCGCCAACTCTGCACTCTGCTGCAACAGACCGCGCACATTCATCCAGCGCTGGCTTCCGTTTCCTTCCGCAGATCCAGCGTCAGTGTGAGGCGGTCGGTGGGCGGAGGGCGGAGCGCTGAGGCTGAACCTCAAACCGACCCCAGACCAGCTGCTGGCCGCAGGAGTTCCCCGCCAAACACAAAACGTGACGACGCCGGGCGTGCTGCGTAGTGCATGGTGCGTTCAAAGCAAGCTACACTTTCGGGATTTTTAATAACTCTGGACAGATGCATCTCGACACATTTGAATATTGTGGAATTGTTATTTAATTTCAATAATTCAAATTAAAAAGTAATTTGCACACAAAGTGACATACTTAATGCATTTATTTAGTTTAATTTGGATTATTATGGCCTTCCAGCTCATGAAAACCCCAAAATCTCAAAAAATTAGAATATTGTGAACAACTTCAATATTGTAGTCTCAAGCACACTCTAAACAGCTAATTACCTCAAAACACCTGCAAAGGTTTGTTGAGCCTTTAAATAGTCTCTCAGTCTGGTTCAGTACGCTTCACAGCCATGGAGAAGTCTACTGACCTGACTGTGCATAAGACATTGAGTCATTGGCACCCTCCACAAGAGGGGTCACCGTCAGCCGAAAAAGGTCACTGCTAAAGAAGCTGGCTGTTCACAGAGTGCTGTATCCGAGCATAGAAAGTTGAGTGGAAGGAAAATGTGTGGTAGGAAAAGGTGCACAAGCAACAGGGATAACCACAGCCATGAGAGGATTGTCAAGAAAAGGCTGCTCAAAAATGTGTGGGAGCTTCACAAGGAGTGGACTGAGGCAGGAGTCAGTGAATCAGGAGTGACCATGCACAGACATATCCAGGACATGAGCCAACGTCAGAAGCGTCTTAACTGGGCTAAGGAGAAAACAAACTGGTCTGTCGTTCAGTGGTCCAAAGTCCTTTTTTCAGATTAACGTACATTTTGGATTTAATTTGGAAATCAACGTCCCAGAGTCTGGAGGAAGAGGATAGGAAATGGCACAGAAGAGGCACACAATCCATGTCGCTTGAAGTACAGTGTGAAGTTTCCACAGTCAGTGATTTTGAGTGTTTTTTTATGTCAGTGTCATCTTCTGGTGTTGGCCCTGTGTTTTATGAAGTCCGAAGTCAACGCAGACGTCTACAAGGAACTTTTAGAGCACACTTCATGCTTACTTCTGCTGACAGCAAACTGGCCTGACCTGAACCCTATAGATAATGTATAGGGTATTGTCAAGAGGAAGATGAGAGACGAGATCCAACAATGCAGACGAGTTGAAGGCTGCTATCGTAGCAACCTGGGCTTCATGACACCTCAGCAGGGCCACAGACTGACAGACTCCATGCCACTCTCCATTGATGCAGTAACTCATACAAAAGGAGCCCCAACCAAGTACTGACTGCATTTACAAAAACATACTTTTCAGAATGATGGAATGATTGAAAAAGAAACAGTTTTTAGATTGGATTGTTAAATGATAGTGTTTAACAATATCCGACTGTAAACCAAGTTAGTATGTTTTGATTTAATTGACCTAGGTGATTGACTGAGCATGGTGTGTGTTCTTCAGACCAAAAGAGTATTTCACAAGAAACAGACATTAACCAGGGATGCAAACCAACTCATTGTCTTGGACAGATTTTATTTTTAAAAATGTGATCACAACTCGATCCAGTTAACGCTATAAAATAAAGTTGAGACCTGCAAAATGATCGTGTCATCTGTTTTCTAGCTCGTGTCACGTCACAGTTGCTACTTAGGTGGGAGCCCTTTTGACCCCTTGCTCTTATCAATGGGGTACCCCACTTTATCTTTGCTGCCTGCTTCGGATCTTTGCAGTATGGGTGCTCCGGGGCTGGGGTTGTTCACCACGCCCATCATGATGGGTACTTTGGTTTTATCGTCCATGAGGCTGAAGAAGAAGGGCCGATCGACGGAGAAGATGGGAGTGGACATCCGGGAGATGACCACGGCGGTGGATGTGGCCACCTCTGCCCCCTCCTCGTTCAGCTCCATGCTGGACTTGTGGTTGACACTGGACACCGTCAGGAACCCCTCCGCCATCCCAGACAGGTTGGGGTTCGAGAAGATCGCTCCTAGACCTGTCGGAGGACCCATCGCAGAGGGAAAGACAGGACAACGTGAAGCAATACCCAGTGTGGTGTGTAAGTCCTGGCACTTATTGCATGTCGTGCCTCATTAGTAAAAAAATAGTACTTACATCTTATCCTCGCTATCTTTGTTGTGTACAGGGAATGGGTTAACATAAGCCGCGTACCGACCAGGACTTTTTCAGTTCCAGTTTTTTTTTGCTATGCCCACACATTCGCTCCCCTTGTCGTACGGGCGTACGCATCACAGGGAAGTCTGAGAGGCTTATTAAAAGATTGTTGACGAGCTACGAGCAGCTCAGAAAAGTACCACCTCTGCTGGAGGACTTTCTGAGCCGTTGTAAGAGCCCCTGAGGGGCGGATCCTATCTCCAAACCGCACCCACAAAATATCATAGAGGGAAAAGTACGCCTGATCGGTACGCGGCTATTGTGATTGTTAGTGCTTGGCACATGGTTCTATGAACATCCTTACTGTACAGACAGCGATATATTCTTTCTCTTTCTTCTGACAAATGTACTTATTGTAAGTCGCTTTGAATATAAGCGTCTGCTAAATGCTCCTAAACATAAATGTTAGGGTAGTGTAACTTTTGCAGGGGCTGTTGACATACCCAAGTCAGTGAAGGCATTCTCTAGTTCTTGACCGTACTCCAGTTTGAGCTTTGGAAGGGTGACTTTTACATCCTGTTCTTGAGGCAGACGACTGAAGATGTCTGAGAAGCGGAGCGTTTCGGCCAGCCTTGACACATTCACCTGTCCAGAGTTGGGCAGCACGAGGATAAGACTCATACGCTTCTGGAACTTGAAGCGGGCCACCTGTACAGGCATGAAAAAAAGACACAATCAGCATAGTGACACACAAGTAACATTAACATTTGAATAAAACGTCACTATGACATTTGAAGTGTAACCTTCACTTATGAATAACCATGCTCCACAGCTGAATCCCATCCCCCAACAAAAACCCCATCAAATGAGACAACGCGATATCACGGCATATCGTGCTCATGCGCACAAACATTATTCATCTATGAATCGTGTCCCAGAGCACGATTTTCAGACTTTTTTCGTGCTACACGGAACGAAATGTAAACCAATGCATTTTGAATAGGGTTAGGATTGCTCTGGGACACGATTCAATAGATTAATAACGTTTGTGCGCATGAGCACAATAACGCATGAGACCAGGCTGAGATGAGATGAAGAAAGTTTGCTCACGCGCGCTTCCATGTGGGGATCTGCATACACACTCAAGGGGTGCTTGGGCCCTTCCATCATCTCCACTTCCACCAGCTCGTTGTCGTTCAGGTAGAACGCCCCTCTAGAGGTCAGCCGGGGGTCAAAGCGGGCGCTCCATTCACCTGGGAGATGGAAGGAAGAGCAGATCCTTGTTCTTCAGTAGCTGTAGTGAAACATGAATTTGGACGGTTGTCACAATATTCTGCATTTTGGAGGTGCTGCGCATACTCTATTGCACTGACAGTAATTATTTTTGCACCATGAAGACTGTGGTTTATGTTGTTTGTTTTGTGTGTGGGGGGTATTTATATATATAGGTTATTAGTACACAGGTAGTAATGATTTTTCCACCATTTATTCTGCCGCATTTAACTGTCGTTTCACCGCGTGCAAACGCAGCTATGCAATCAGTTGTTGACCCGTGTAATATCGCTCTATATTTGCACTCCCAAAACCCATATTTGCACTCGATATCTCTCGTATTGTGTAATAAATATATATGCACATATTTGTATTTGTATACCGTATAAACATTTTGTATGTTCGTAATTGTCTACACAATGGTTACACTATTCTTTGCATGTCCGTTTATGGGGAAAAAACATGTTGAAACAGTTTCAGGAACGTTAACTTGTATTAACACTGTATTAAGTAAAAACACCTATAAAAAAAGATTTAGTGATATACCTTTAAAGTGGACGGCATTAATAAGCATCAGAAGCAGATTGGGAGGCAACGAAGTGAGGAACTCAGGCATTTTCCCCTTGGTTGCTTGCTCCACCCATGAGTTGACCTGCTGCAATCCCTCCAGGGCCACCGGCTTCGACTCATAGAGCCGCTGGGAGTCCTCAGTAAACTTCTGTTTCAGCTCCAGCTCTGAAACACGTACAACACAAAACTGTTTGCAAATAATTCTCTCAAAGCACATTTAGCACCCCTGGCCTGTGACGAATTAAGCCTAAACAATTAAATGAAGTCTGCCAAATTCACTTTGAAGTCCACTGCAAACTTTGGAAACGATTTGACACATTAACTTAAACATTTTAAATGGAGCAAAAAGTAGAATTCATGCAATTCCGACAATCTCTCGAAACACTTTTAATACCAATAGCCAGTGACAAAATATGTCTAAATGATGAAATTAGATGTTATGTTTTACATCCTGGCATTTAATGTACGTACTTATTTTATGTCTTACTTAGTTATAGTACTAAGTTGTGTAGCGTCTTATCCTAGCTATCTTTGTTGTATACAGGGAATGGGTTAACCTAGTGATTGTTAGTGCTTGGCACTTGGTTCTATGAACATCCTCACTGTACCGACAGAGATATATATTGTTGTTTCACCTTCTTCTGACAAATGTACTTATTGTAAGTCGCTTTGGATAAAAGCATCTGGCAAACACCCTAGATGTAAATGTGAAATGTACATGTAAGAGATGTAGATCTACTCAAAAGGAGCTAATGTTCTCCTCTGAATGGTGAATGAACTCCTGAATTCAGAAGGCCGGCTGGTCTCCGCAGTGACCTTGGCGCAGGAAGATGCGTGTGGCGATTTGCAGATCGTCTCTTTTGAGCTGCTCCAGAGCATTACGCAGAGACTCGTGGTAACAGGACAGCGTGTTTCCATGGAGATGATTCATGAGAAGCTCCTCCGTCTCATTGGCCGCTCCTAAGAGTGAAAAAGGAATGTGGGCGGACACACACACACACAGACACACACACACACCTAGGAGTCAAAATTACACTGCCAAATCTGTCTACATGTGCCCCATCTTCAAGGTTTGCTTGCAGAACATAGTGCAGTAGCTTCCAGAATCAGCCTCTGACACACACGATGTGATCAGATCTACACACCATACAAACAACAGATCAGTTAGAAGTGAACGTGCTCTGCTTACCCAGAGCCAGCTGGGAGAGGGCTAATGATATGCTGAGCGGGGATATGATCACATTGGGTTCTTTCTCTGTCGGCTTCAACTTCTCCAGGAGCTGCAGGCCACTCTTCTGGATGGCTTTGGCGATTAGAGAAAGGGAACGCCGGCTTTGGCCCACCGACTCACAAGAGTCATCCAGATCTTCTTCTGAGAACGTTTCGTTCTCCTCGTTGGTGTCAGGGGTTGGTTCTAGCATTCTGTTGGTCAGTGGTTCCGTTGTATTCTCAGCTGTGGTCTGAGAGGAAAGGGTAGGGGGAAATTAAGTGAAAGCAGTGAAATCTTGATTTGTCATCAAGATTGCGATTTTTGAAGGGTGATGGGAAAACAACACGTTTAAAGGTGAAGGCCTCTAACCTCTATGGGTTTGCTGGGGAACAGAGGGATGAGAGGCGTCACGTCTGAACCCGTCTCATTCTGCAAGAGGGGAATCCGGCGTTAAAACTCAGGTCGGCAAAAACTACAGGAAATGTAGTGAAGCACTGAAATCCCAATATTTGTTAAGTATGAAGTATTTGTCATATAAAGATATTAAAGTACGGTATACAGGAAATGTAGTGAAGTGTAGTGTACTGTAATTCCAATATTTGTTAAAGAATGAAGTATTTTTGATATAAAGATATTAAAGTATACAGAAAATGTAGTGAAAGCACTGGAATCCCAGTAGGCCTATTGGTTAAAGTATGACGTATTTGTCATATTGAGATATTAAAGTATACAGGAGATTTAGTGAAGTACTGAATTCCCAGTGAATTTGTCATATTGCGATATTTGGTTAAACAAGTCAAGAGGAGTTCAAGTCTCCAACCTGTGCAGGATTGCTGGGCAGTAGAGGATCGAGAGGCATAACCTCTGCGTTCTGAAAGGAGGGAAATCTGGAGTTAAAGCTAGGGTAGGCAATTTATTTATGAAGCATTTTTGTCATATTTGTTGAAATTCTCTTAACATCCCACCTAGAAATCAAGAAATCACAGTCACCGATTTCTGTGGCTGTCTTGCAATAAGCCTATCCAATCATTTAAATAATTCCCGAATAGAATGGTTGGATGGCTTACCTGTTATGGTAAAATGCTAGGCAGACCTATTGCTAAAGCTAGCTAGCTAGTCACATGTTTCGGAGGAGTGGCTTTTGTGTGAGGCCTGAAGGGATGGCTGGGACTTTTCAGTTGGATACTTTCAAAATCTAGCTTTCTCCCACTGCTTTCTCCAAATCTGCTCTAATTCGAACCATCAGTTCAGCAACTAAAACGATATATTAAAGGATTGTGCTACTTACTGAAATTCCTTTGCTGCTAAGACACAACAGGAAGGCCAGAAGTACGTTCATGTTCTTACAGTGTCTAGAGCTGAGGAAAAAGAAGCAAGTTGTGAAATAGTTGTGTAATACTTCACATTTCTCGCATAATGAACCACATACTTACTAGTTACACACTGTATATCATATGTTAATATTATCAACATGAACAGATATGGGTTAATCCCAAAATAACACCTGGTTGTAACTTTGTGTAGAAACATTTATAATTTGCATTTAAAAGCATACAATTAACTGGAGTAGCTACAAAAAGCTAAAACTAAAGTTAGAAAAACAGACAAGAGTGGACATTTGCTACAGGAATCAAAAGACAAAAAAACATTTTACCATGACTGTAAACACTGCTTTCCATAATGTTCTATGAGGCTGTTAGCAGAAATTCTAATATTGTACAAATTGTAATGTAAGGCAAGTCAAAGCCTGCCAAATTCACTTTAGAATCCATACCAAACCTTTGAATTGATTTGCAAAACATTAACTTAAACATTCTCAATCGCAGAAAAAAAAATATATATTTGAATTAGGTTATTTAAATAACCTCAAATGTAACTGAATAACCATTGAAAATGTATGTAGGCACAAAACTAAACCAAATACAATAGAGATAAGATCTTACCTTAATTTAAATGGATAAAACATCAAATGTGAAAAAACAAGTGTGTCTAAAAAAAGCGACAACGTACAACAGAAATCCCAAGCGTAAAAGATTGGCAGTTGCTCAGTGGCCAGTTAAATATCAACTCCCATTGATCGAGGCCTCAAACCAGTCACTATTTATTTGTAAATGTCTCTCCAGAGTAAATCAGGGTCAAGCTGTGCTCAATTCCAATCAGTTGATTACTCAGTATCATGTACAGAATAATTATATGACACATCATTGGTACAAACCTTTAGTTACTACACTGTTGTACTGAAGTTTACTTTGATTCTGTAAAACAATACACACAGGATGACGTCAGCTCTTGTGATCGGTCAGATGTAAGAGCTGTGGCAGATGTTGGATGAGCGAGGGTGATTAAAACATGAATGGGTGAAGGTGCCAGGAGGGACGAATTGAAAGCATGTGGCAAATGGTTCAGAATGCAACACTCAGTTATACTGTTGTTTCTTTAGAGCACATGACTGCTGCTGGGAAATGATTATTTAACAAACCAAAAAAGGGGGACTTTGTCTGATATAACATTTGTAATCACTTTTCTTAGGCAACTTTTGATTGGTGAGCGAGTCGTTTTTTTATTAAACAAGTTAATAAATAAATCAAGTTAATTATGTGTCATGTTTAAATTTTTTTGGATCACAACCGAATATCCATGTGTAACAAGAGTTTAGATTTCAACGCAAAGTTGTCTGTCAAGATTTAATCCAAGTTTAGAAAGCGGATACAAAGTAAATCAAAATAAAAAAACCTGTAAATTGTTGATCTGTGGGCATAATTAACAATTCAAACATGACAAAAAAATGCTTTGACAACAGTTACTAACAGACATTGATTTGAGGCTTTTTGACAAAAGGAGTAATGATGAGTTTACTACAAGTGTGTCTATATAATATGCGCAATCTGCAACAAGAAAAGCACTACATGACAATACAAATGATTTGTTTTTTTGTAATCCGCCCCATTAGTGGAACAGAATATATTAACATGTTATAATGGATTTGTGATTACATAGAAATGTTATAATACAAAAGTATTTTGAGGCTTGCCATGTGCTCCTGCAATGCTTTTCTGTGCAGACAATGCATTGGTTGTACATTAACACCAGCTCTGCCCAAAGGGACATCTCCTCAATGCATTTCCCAACAATTGGAATACATATGTTAAAAAGTCACGTCAAAGCCGTGTTACTATGGACCCTCTGATTGTTAATACAATAATTCACAACTGAAAACCTGTGTTAAGACTATTCAGAAAGAAACTTCAAGTAATAAATGTGGCAAAAATAAAAAAAGAATCTTAAAATCGACCGTGTCTCTGTGTGTGACTGAGACACCAGGTTGTGCGCAAGATCCAGAGTTGTGCATTGTTACTTGAGCTGACTGCCCGACGCAGACCAAAACCGCTGAGAAGATCCACTAACATCGTCACATGAAAACACACCGCTGTAGCTTTATTGTTTAGAAAAAAAAGTCTGTGGAAAAAAGGTTTGACCAAAAAACAAGAATTTGGATGTAAACGAAAAAACTAAATTGCTCTACAAATACTGCATAGTTTCATCAGTGCTTCGGACTCAACGTGGGGTCAAACATTAGGGGAAAAGGGGAGGCGGAGGTGGTGGCGTCAATGTGTTTTTGGCGTTGGTTGGTATGCATCTGTTTGGAAAGTGTAAACACTACACTCAAACCTTATCTGCTTTCCCCCTGAGCGCGTCCTCAGATTAATTCTTTCAAAAATAAT
>OMLJ01048495.1:0-14546 GCA_900302595.1 Gadiculus argenteus | reverse complement strand
TCAACTGGATAATAAGGGTGTTGAAGCATACAATGCCACATCCAGGAGATCTAATGTAAAGACTAATGGAACTAGAAGATCAATCTGCCCTCTCCTTCATGTCCCCGTCCAGTCCCCCAGGCTCTGCTGCTCTGGTGGACTCCCTATGGGTCTCCTTCTCTGTACTCTTTTCACAAACCCATTATTCAAAGTCTGTCTGTGTCTCTGTCTTTGTCTCTCTGTCTTTGTCTCTTTCTGTCTCTATGTGTGCGTCTCTCTCTGTTTCTCTGTCTGTCTGTCTTTGTTTCCCTCTGTCTCTGTGTATCTGTAGGTAGATGTCTCACTCTTTCTGTATGTTTCTCTCTCTCTCTCTCTCTCTCTCTCTCTCTCTCTCTCAGTGCCTGTGAAAGCAAACAGAGACATGTTTAAACATGCACATGAGGTGCACGAGACGAATAGGAGAAAGTGGGCCTGAAAACCCACCCCACCCCCACGTCCCCTCCAACAGTCCTGTGTGTGTGCGTGTGCGTGCATGCCTGCGTGCACAATGTGTTGGATAGGGTCAAAGGGAATGCAGTGAACTAGACGGGCATGTATGTCTGCAGGGTGAGTTCAAAAGTTTCCCATTTCAGGGCGACTTACTGACACACAGATCAGAAAAATTGAAATATCTTATCAGCACTCAAAAAGGAGCATGGAGCAGACAGTTACCAGCCCGCTCTAGTCTCAGTGCGTCAACCTGTAGGGCACAGACATTATGCCACAGGGCTTCTATCAATCACAGCTAAGGAAACCACTGAAATTCACAAGCCTTGAGCCATTGCATCACATCACTGTCCATCCTTTGAATTTATTCAACAAAAAACACAAAAGGGTGTTTTATCTTGAAGGAGCGACGCTTCAAATAAAGAAACAAACTGTAGCGTGTTCTACGATTGCAGTCCACCATTCCTTTATTTTTCAAAAGTGAACCAGCAGACAGTAGGATCAGGCTGATAGCTTGCGGTCAGGTTAGTCACATATACATAATTTTCTCTTTAAAGACTGAGGCACAAATAGGACATTGCTATGCTAGATTATAGTCATTTGGTCTGGTTTATCCACAGGAACATTCGAGAACACTCCCTGGGTAGTCAGTGGAAAAGGGAATAGATAAGATAATAGCTGATGCCTCTGCTCATACCTTCCTCTTACCCAAACAAGCTCCATTCGTCTGCCTGAGCAATAACACTATCTATATTACTAGCCTTGAAAAATATGACCCGTGTGCCCACGATTATGCCAAGAAGGGAAAGAGAGGCTGGGAAATGTACGCACACACGCGCAGTGTGCGTGTTGCCACTGACAACACAAACACAAAAGTAATGGAGCAAACTAGGATACACACTCACAGATGTCAACGAAAGAACACACACATTCTGAATACTTAGCATAGTTTACACATTTTACAAGGGGAAAAAATAAACCAAATTCAATACTAGAACAAATCTCTGCGACTATAAAAGCCTGATGCGTGAAATAAAGTTTTGTGGCATTTTAGTGGAACAGAAGTTATCTAGGATAACTGCCAGAAATAAAGGAGCAGAAAAATGCAAAGTACCAAACAAACTCACACACTGCACACTTCTGCACTGACTATTACGACACCGCAGAGCTGACTGAATAATTTGAAAAACTATGTACAAAAATTTCCAAAAATAATTACCAGAAAAAAATTGTTTTTAAATGGCTTGCCTGCTTCAGCTGCTAAACTACACTATGCTTTGGATGAAATAATCCTAATTCTAATTGACATTAACAGAGCAGAATGTAGTTGGACACAAATGCCCGCAAGCATCTGGCAGGGAACTGATTTCCTCACTTGTCTGTATGCATTGTCTTTTGTTTTCTTTAAGAAAGGCCTGCATTTTACAACTGTCATGTATGCTTATCCTAAAAGATATAAGAGGGAAAATGCAACGCAAAGGGACATACTCTCCCTTTGTTTTCAGCTTCAGTGTGAGTGTTTGATAATAACCACTTTGTCTTATTTGTCTTATCTGACTATCCAACGGATCCAGGCCATGGATTTACTGTCAAACATACTTTTTTTTCCATTGCTTTCTCTTTTCTGCTATGTCTAATTGTAATGATGCAAACAAAAGCCCTGGCATAATGTGGTAGCCTTAAAGCTCTAAACTTCCCATAAATTGCATGAAATTAAAGTTGTTTCTCCAACATGCCATCCCACTACACTACTAGTACTGTTTTGTTTGCTATTTGAGGGTTTAGCAAGAGACTCAATAAAGTTTGTCCCACGGTAAGCAGGTGTGCCAGGTGGAGATTTTCTTGATCTGAGCTACGGCTGGGAAACTCTTGGGAACTCTTTCAAAGTAAGGTAACCTTTGCATCTCTGCGTAGTTTCCAAAAAACATTACGCAGCCAGACAACGTTTACCAGCACTGCCGCTCCAGGACTTGTGCAGAGTAGTTGGCAGTTTAATCCACCTCAAATCCTGTAAATGTTTTGTACGGCACAGCAGAAAAGAGTTTCCCCTTCTCGACAGGAGGCCAGCCATGGTGTTGGCAGCAGTGCCAGGGCCATCCGTTTTCTCAGGACAAAGATTAAGGCTGTGTGATTCCTCATGTGGTCTCGAATTCACATAAATATAAAGAATGCAATACAAGGTTATATATTTAAGAGCAAGATGTGAACTGAGCCAAGAGCCAGAATAAGCTGACAAGAGTTGAACCATACTGGGGGAGCACTGAAACATAAAAGGGAATCTCATGCAGAGAAGTGTAAGGACATAACACCCAACACCTAATCCATGCCACCTAAATGCAGGTGAAACACTCAATATATGGTTAGATGATAGGATTTGAAGACCATCAGAATGGGAAGACAGCATTCAAATACTAACCTTGAAACTATAACTTTCCCAAATTAATTTAATCAAAAATGTTATTATTTAATGGGTGAACATTATGTGCACCCCTGGTACAATTATCAGTATATGCTATTTGTACCCTGGTATTTAGAAGTGAATGCTATTTGCACCCCTGCACACGTATGCGCGGGACGCGCTTTGATGCATGTATGGTTTCCAAAGGGTGTTTTGAGCCCAACTTTTTGGTGAGGCTATTTGCACCCCTGGTACCATTATCAGTTTATGCTATTTGTACCCTTGTACAATTATCAGTATATGCACACATAAATGCGTTCTATTAATACCCCCCCCAGTGCAAATATCAATGTATACTATTTTCATCCCTGTGCATTTACCCTGGCATATTGATCACACAATGTAAAAAAAAAAAAAAAAAAAAAAAAAAAGAACTGCTGGAGTCTGACAATAGATGGAATCGATCCAGCAACCTCTTGATTAAAGAGTTAGTGTCACTACCGTTTGGGCCACAGTGTCCACATTGACTGCAGTTGTACAAATATACAACTATATGAACTAAGAACTGTGACTTCATCACATTTAACAAAACAAATAGGCTATATAGAATATATAAAATAGATTAACCCCATTCATATAAAGTACACAAATGCCCGGGAATGCGCGAAGCACGTGATTGCCCGGGAATGCATGCACATGTGCATTGCAAAGGGTGTTTTTAGCCCAACTGTGTGGCCAAGGCTTTTCATACCAAGGGTACGAATAGACACTCCATTATTTAATTCATTGTACAAATTAATCAAACTCATTAGTACACAAATTCAAAAATGAATAACCTTTCACATTTTGTACTTCATACTAGATAAATAAGGTACCATAGTATATCTTTGCAAAACACACATGTTTATTTGATATTTTATTACATTTTATTTCCTATGTGTTTGTAATAAAAAAATTAAAGTTTGTTCTCGCTTGCAACAGATCTTCGGGAGGGCTAGGATATCCTGTAAAACATATTTTCAGGTAACCCTATAAAAACAATGTCTTTATGACTCTCAGTGAGTGGTCAGGAATATAAAGGCCTGCTTCGCTCCTCATGTGGGTGGGGACAGTTACTTTAGACGTATAAGGAACATGAGCGAACATGAGAGTCCTCAACGCTTTCTCTACCCAGGGGGGTAATTGAGGAAGCCATGTCTCCTCTCAGGAGCCATCTTCAGCTCAGTGGGAGAGCTGTTGCTATACTGAAAGAGGAACTCTCTCCACCTCTCTCTCTATATCTCCCTCCCTAACACTCTCTCCCTCTATCTCCCTTGATCCCTCCCTCTATTTATATATCTATCATCCTTCCCTCATCTCAGGGGACATTTTCAGTTTCTCGTGGGAAGTGTGGAACATCTGCCTCACCCCCCCTAGCAGAGCTCAACAAAAGCAGCGTTGTTCACTACAGTAGCCTGCTTATGTTGTAGCATTTCCACTTATAGGAATCCACAGAGGGCGAATTAAGCTGCTCCCCGCCGGATGCGCAAGTGAAACCTGAATGTGATGAGCACAGCAGGCATTCTGAGACTCATGCCAGAGCATTGGGCTGGGCTGACAGGATTACACACTTTTCTGATGTGGTGGAGGTGGTGGAGATTCTTACCTGGAACTGGCCGGCATAATGGCCTTCTGCTGTGCCCTCTCTGCCCTCCTTTAGAGCGATGAGGGTGAATCCTCTGAAGTACGCAGGGCTGGAGGCAAGCAGGACCACTGCATTGACAAGGAGGGAAGGATGGAAGTATAGGAAGACAGAAAACAAAGGAAAGTTTTGTCACGGATATAGTTTTATGCAACATATGAGCAGAAAATGAACGGAACATAAATATAAGATGAACAATATATAAACCAAGGGAAAACATGAATTAAATGAATTGGGAGGTTATGATGGACAATACAATTATGTTTCTGTGTATTGTACAATAATTACAGTAATTATTGATTCTGATATATCGTTTTTATTTGAAAGAAAATGTGTTTCCTTCCGTTCAACGAACAACATAGTTATACTTATACATGCATGTTTTGGTTAAGATTAACATCATTCTAGGGACATCCAACGAGGTCTACTGATTTCGTTCAATGTAAATTGGAAGAAAGACTGCTTTTACAAATAGAATATATGTCAATGCAAACCTGTTTCGTGGGCGTTATTGAAGCTCTACTTTTAAGATGTAAACTAGGTCAATACACGCATTGATCTGTACCATCATGAGTTTCTATTCTATACGACTACCCCTTTGAATTGTGACTATTCGGAATCTTTCCTATTAATATTCATATTGACGGGGGGAGGCTAATCGACTAGACTTTGAGTAGAACAAATGAATGCATTTCTGTCTATCAGACAGTGGTTCATATAATGCATGACAGCACATTTCGACTAATGGAGATCAATTCGAGTTTAGGGCACCATAATGGGCTGCATATTTCAAATGAGAAAGTTTCGATATGTTAAGAGTCAATTAACTCTGCATTTGTCAAACTAACGTTAAGCTCTCATGTGCAGGAGTAGGAGCCGTGAAACTCCACCAAAACAAAGCCCATACCTCTGTAAGAGCTCCCCGGCTGGTAGGTGTCCGGGTCTCCCTCAACCCGGAGTCTAAACTCGTGGTACCCGTCCCTCCGGGTCCCCTGTGTCTGCGCCCGGAGGATACGACCGCAGAACCCGTCCGATCTACCTACGTGGGGCTCCTCCGAAAAAGCGATCGCGGTGGGGAAAAAACCGCAGACAAAACATTGCAATAGCAATGCATACACGTATATCTCCATGTCGGTCCCTCTTGTAAAAGAAAAAGTCAAGAGGAAAACACTGGAAAAATAAACAAAAAAAGGCAGCAGATGAGTCGACACCCCCCCGCCAAAAAAAACAAAAAACTCCCGAGATGTCAACAAACTACAACGAGATGTCAACAAACTACAACGGTGAACAAGAAAAAGCCACGGGAACCATTCCGGTCCGGAGCGGCAGGGGACACTCGGCGCGTCTGAAGTTCGACGGCTGTCTGTGGCGCGCAGAGTGCTCCGCCGCGGTGTGCTCCAGTGAGTGTTGTGTGGATGTGTGTGTGGATGTGTGTGTGTGGATGTGTGTGCGGGGGGAAACGCCGTGTGCTTATTTGCCAATCTCTCGTATCCCTTTGACGCGAGGCGAGGGGATGGCCAAATTGAAGCTCCGCACGCAGCACAAAAGTCGACTTTTAACGAATCCTTGGCGCTGGAACAGAAACCGCTTCACTGATAACCAGTGGAGCACACTGTAGCATGTACACAAGCAACTCCACTGCTCCCCGAAAGTCCACCTTTTGTGTGAAATTAAACACTGTTACTGGGATCTCGTTTCTCTTGGACTACAGAAAGTAGTAGGCTTACTACTTCCATTAATGCCTCGGCTCTCTTGCCCATATAGTGAATATATAGTGATCGCGACTACATCCAGTGTGAACCCTTCAGGTAACCATGTAAAGATAGATAGTGTATACCTATGGCACACTCAACGACAGGAGGTCGAACGGTGCATCGATACAACCGTCGAGAACCGCAGACTACTTCTGCGTTCACCACCTGCATATAAACACCAAAAAACTGCATAAAAGGCACTTGCTTTCCCACTATAATCCAGTAACTCAAGTTGTCTCCATATCCTCCATGTTGTTGTCCTCACTCGTGGGAAGATGTGAACACTCAGTAGAGAGAGCAGGTTGTGTCCAGTAGGGGTCCCCCTTCTCTCCGCTGCATACTGTACACAGTTTGTCGTGATGAGAAGAGGAAATATAATTCGTGGATGATTCAAACATTCCCCATCGTTTGCAGTATAGTACGTCTACCGGTTAAGGTACACGTCTAATCTAAATCAACTGAATTGAGTGCAAAACTACTGACTTTCCCTGCCCCAAGTATGTTTTCTGTACTTCAGTAGCATTGGGAAAGTACTGTAGGTTTATTTATAACTATTAGGCCTACACAGTGGAACAAGCCCCTGGATTGCAAAGACTAGTGAGAATGTTTTATCCACCCCCCTGTCTGTGTCTGTGAGAGAAACCCACCTGCCGTGACTCTGACAATGTAAACTGTCTGACGGTTGACCTCACTTCCACCTCGGAGCATAACCTTAAACTTCTTTCAGTGTCTGCACAAAGTCAATATGGAACCAGTGGGTGCTGGTATCAAGTGGTGTTTAGTCTCCGGTATTTGGCATGGAGCATTCTTGGTTGTCAAGTCATCTCCCAAGCTTCTGGGTATTTAAAGCAACATTTCTGGTATTTTACTGGATATTATTTTTTAAATCCTAACAAATGATCACACAGTAATGAGATCAAATATAATCAAACTTGTACAGTAAACTTCATTATACCAGAGATATAACACAAATATTTAGATCATTGTTATTTTTTAAAACGGTTTCTCAGACATTGTCATATATATAAAATATGTATGTATAAATATTAAGTTCCTATACCATATATAAAATAACCAAATTAGACAAATTAGACATTTAGACACAATTAGACATACACTATCCTATTACTTTTACTCAGATGTCTTGTCTTTGGTCTTCTACCATTTGATATGTATAATGAACATGAGTATAATGAACATCCAGGTTTAGAGGTGTCAGGGTCAGGTGTACATCACCTGCAGCAGGGGGGGTAGTAAAATCAATACCGTATTTTACCTTAATTCACTACAGCATCTGATACCAACAAAGCAAATAGCCTTAATGGGGTAAAAGTTTGTTTAAATCACTCTGGCTCTCTTTGCCCAGTGGTTAGGTGACATGTAAATGGATTTCCCCCTTGGCCACGAGACCTCCCAAGATCAGACTCCATTATGTTGTTCTTGCTGACGTTGATCTACAGCGTCCCCAGCACAGTGTTTTTGTTCCGGACGTCACAGTGATAGGTGGTGCTTTGTCCATACCAAGGGACAACCCATCAATGCATGTACTACACATACACACACTCACACACACACACACACAAACACACACTTGACACTGACATATGGAACGCATATACACGTATACACATTGTTGACACATGTGTATACTCAACACAACACACTTCTCTAGTGTGTATGTGTCAGGAGGGCGGAAGAATACATTGGAAAATGCATACTGCGCACATGCAAGCTTATAAAAGTTTGATTGGTGATTTCTTGCCAAGGCCATTTGAAACACATTAATTCAATGAATGAATGTGTCCTAATCTAATTACACAAAAAGTCCAATTAGTTTTTTGGGTTTTGGTTGTTTGAATCAGTTTGGGAACACATTCCCCCATGAGTTCTGTGAATTCTCATCTCCCAAGTTTTAAGTTGTTCAATAATTCATGACCAACGGGCCAACGTCCAGCCATTTTTGGCAAGCTGAAAGGGAATATATTGACTTTACTTTCATGGAATGCCCATGTAATGGATTACTGTGCTCTACTTCCAAACAGCCACCCTGCTCTCCCTCAGTCACCACAAATATATAGCCCTGTCAATCAAATTTAACAAGCAGGGGATTGGTGGCATGCGGGTTGGATCGGAATGGGGGTGGCGGCTGCCGGGTCGGTTTGAAGGGAGGGGGGGGCATAACGAGAGAGCGAGAGCAAGAAAAGCATTGTGAAGTGATTAAGGAGGTGTGACGCACAGGGTGAAGGTGTGTGTTTGGAGTGGCGGGGAAGGTATTTTAAGTAAATGCAGGATGATAGTCGTATAATCATGTTCGGCTGTGGCGGTGGGCTTGCTGATTGGATGAGATGTTCCTGTGTTTTGTGGTTGTGGTTTTTCTCTCTCTCCCACGCTCTCAGTATCTCTCTCTCGCTTGCTCTCTCTCTCTCTCACTCTCAGTATCTCTCTCTCGCTCGCTCTCTCTCTCTCACTCTCAGTATCTCTCTGTCTCGCTCCCTCTCTCTCCATCCAAACTCCCAGCTGCTACTCATACCTCTCTCCCAGCACGGGTCATTCCCATGACCCATGACAGCTCTGTAATTGTTTTATATCCTGCACCGCACATGTGCACGTCTTCATCAAAAGCAGCCTTCCTCTTCTGCGTGGGTGCCTGTGAATCGATATACATCCTAGGAGGTTGTTACCTGTAGGCATGTGTGTGGTCCAGCATTTACCCAGAACCAACATACTGATTGTTCACTCCCACCCCATTCACACGCTCATGTGATTGCTCAGAGCTCATCAGTTTCCCAGAGTTTCCATGACCCTGCCACTTCCCCTGCATCCCATAGCTCCTCTGCCCGTATACCCTGGCGTCTTTCACCATGTACAGCACACTGCCTTTTTTTAGCTCCTTCAATTGGACACCCGGTACAGCATAGCATTGACACTGATAGAGAAGGATGCCAATTATTGCACTTAATGCAGCAGCAATGGGGGTGTCACTAACCTAACATGGAAGGCTCACCTTTTAGGCTTCAGAAAATGGTTTTATTACATGGAATATGTGGTTTTTCATGTTTTGTATTTAAACCTCAATAGTTGATGAAACCTCTTCATGATATATCACTTGGAAATAGTTGGGATTTGTCTGTGTAAATTAAAAAAACAAAAAAATATATAGGCTACATTCATAATCTCTGCCTTACTCTTTTGTATTTTACTTGCTTGAATGCTTCAGTCAACATTTTTGCTCCACATGTGTGCCACTTACATCGTGTTTTGATTGAGTCTTGTGATTCTCTGTTTGACTGCCATTGTTAAAGAGCTGAATGCATGAGAGCCATGATACTCAATCAAAACACAATTGAATCAATCCAACATGGGGAGAGCAATGTGCGCATGTTCAGTGTATCAGCATAGCCTATGGTCCATGAAGGACACAAAAGACACACAGATAATCACCGGAGAGGAAAATCACCTCCACAACAAAAATAATTGAAGCCAATCATTGTCATTGTTTTCTCAAATGTACAGTTGGTTAGTCACGTGTTTACCTACACTTTCTGTTGGTAAGCATCATGCTTTAACTGTATTCTATATACTTGTTCATTCATAATTTAGCTATGTGTTCATCAGTAGCAGTGGTAAAGCACATTGCTTATGTGATGCGTCAACGCAGTATATTATGTAGTTTTGTTTTACCACAGGCCTTTTAGTGCTGCTGAGTGGAATCTCCCAGCAGGCTACTTGAGTGTCAGCATTTCAAGTTCATGACATCTTCTGAAGCTGTGGAGCATAAAAACTACTTGATTATGCCTCATCAACATTGCTTGAACTAATGTATTGCCACGCATTGCACACACACACACCTAGACACACACACACACACACACACACACACACACACACACACACACCCGCTCAGACACACACACATGCATAAACTGAACACTGATTATGATTTCTCATACATTTCTGCAAAGTTGTGTTTTTATAATGTATATTTCCCAAAAGAATGCCTGCCACGATTTTGCTGCACACGGAATCCCATGATTTGTGTGATTCCAGGTAAAACCTTTTTGCTTCCTTTCAGCAAATTCTCGTGTATAATAAATTGTAGTAGTTTGCATGATAAACGGGCTCAATCCAAAATCTTTTATTTCATAAACTTTTCTGTCATCTTTTATTCCATCAACAGTGCGTCCATAAGTATCTGTCTAGTGACTGCCTAGTGAGTGATTTCACTTAACTGCACTTTTATTTTTGAGCCAGCTCCCCTTTCAACACTTTTCAAGTGGAAATAGTAGCTATTACATGGAACCGCCATTTTCCGGGGCACATTTGGGGGCGTACAGTGATTTAAATAAATGTTATTGTGAAAAGACCCGCTGGGACTATAGGGTACCGAAATCAAGATGCTTTCTATCTATGCAGGAAGTACCTGCATAGATGAGTACCTACGTTGCAGATCATCTTACAAGTGTGAATGGGTGAACTCACTGAGTAAATTGAGTGTGTAGGAGCCCATGGCAGTGTGGTAGAGCCCTTTTGTGGTTCATATATTACCTGTCACTGTCCCAAAGCAGACTCATCCGTTTTGCTGAATGTATTATCATATTTCCAAATTCTCCTGATGTGGTTTTGAAACTAATTGACCACTTTCAGTGGAAATGAAGTACCAAGGACAAACGGGGACTCCCATATCTAATTTCCGTTTTCAATGTCGCTCCCACACGCACATACCCCACATACTGAATAGCATACACCCTTGCGCAGACACACACACACAAACACACACACTCACACACATGCACATGCACACACACGCATACACATACTCTCACACAAAATCCCTACAACCATACATAGCGATTTAAATCCAACCATACCAAATGATGTGGTGAGCAGACTCTCATATGTATGGTAATGAATCAGGGCCTCAGCAAAAATGGCTGTGGTGGTAACAGTGGCCCTTTTCTAATACACGGATACAATGTGTGGGTGTCCGTGTCTGTGCGTGCGTGCGTGCGTGCGTGCGTGCGTGCGTGCGTGCGTGCGTGCGTGTGTGTGTGTGTGTGTGTGTGTGTGTGTGTGTGTGTGTGTGTGTGTGTGTGTGTGTGTGACAGAGAGTTGACAAAAGAAAGTCAGTTTCTAAGTCCAATTTTCAATGTGAATGACACATGCTTTTATGGAATTCAGAATATGCAGAATCAGCCCTTCCTGGATATCATCACAGCTACGTTTGGCTATTACCAGCTTTGTTTTTCGGACCGGGGTTATGTTTTATATGTCAGAATAAAATGGCCTCATTCAATAAAAAAATAATGAGATAGATAATAATATATATATATATATATATATATTGTATAGTATATATCAATTGTATATGTATACAATCAGTTATTGAACCGTGTAATATCGCTGTATATTTGCACTCCCAAAAGCTACATTTGCACTCGATAGCTTGCGCATTGTGTAATAAATATAGGTTATTACACAGGTAGTCGTTCAGTACGGCTGGATATCTTTATATCCGAACCATTATTAAACCTCCCATGACCACTTCTCCTCTCAACATGTTATACGTAACCCTACTTCAAATGGGAAAATGTAGAAAAACATTTTAAATTGCATGTCAGAGCTTCATCTATATAGTGTGCCTGCTGGATCGAAACAATGACCAATTGACCAGGTTGCAATATTGCTTCTGTTTGTTATCTTGTAAATGCATTTGAGTGTAATTCATGAGACTGTATGCCCGCTGAGCTCACTTCAAAGACAGCCCATATGGCTATTGGCTACATAATATAGGCAACTCCATACTAATGCGGTAGAGCGTATGTGGCACCATATGGCTAAAAAAGCTATATGCCATGAAGCTGATTTCAACAAACGTGACGACATCAGTCATGGCATGGCTTTATATATTTCAGTATCCATCTATCGCTCTCCCTTCTTCTCCACATATACAGTAATTATTCGACCAGGGACGCAAACTCCTTGGATGTACCCTTACAGGTATGTCAAAGACCACAACCTTGCTGATATGTCATCATCCATCCAATATATAATCATTATTTTATTCATTCAATATTGTGACAAGGCCTAGAGAAGGCTGTTGTTCTCTCTATCTCCTACAGATAATATATCATCCTGCTCCAACCCCAACCTCTCCATTTCCAATAGGTTGAACTGCATGCTGAGGCATGTTTATAATTAGCCTGCAGGCGAGAGAATAATGCCATAGTTATCTAGTTTCCTTCTTAGGAGTTACAGCAGGTCAAGCTAATTAGCCGACCGGCAGCTAGGAACACCCACCTGCTGTGACACGGTGTGGTAACAACAGGTGATTGCACAAGTACGCCTATGTGCGTCGGTGAATGCGCGTGTGAAATTGATGACAGCAGCGCAGGTCATTAGAGACAATGGTCTTCTGCACTCCTACAGGGAGATTATCTTGAGGACATTTTGCATTTCATGCTATTTCTGCAATTCCGCAAAGACGTGGAAAGAGAGAAGGAGGGAGAGAGAGAGGGAGAGAGAGAGAGAGAGAGAGCTAGTAGGAGTGAGAGAAAGAGAGATAGGGAGATAGAGAGAGAGGAAAAGGAAGAGGAAAAGACAGAGGGGGAGAGGGAGATAGAGAGAGGGAGAGAAAGAGGGAGAGGGAGAGAGAGAAAGAGATAGACCTCACATATGATCCTCCTGGGACATTGTCTACTACTTTCTGTCCTTTATAAGAAGTATGTTTTTGTTCAGTTGCATCAGTCAGACTCCCTAGATCTCTTTTAATGTAAAGTACGAAATGAAAAAAATGAAAAAATCCTACTTCTACTTGATTACTGAAACGTACACAATCAAGCATAGCACACACTCACATATACAAAGAGACATACACACATGTATACATATTGTATACAGAGAGATACTTGCATACTTAAACACAAAGCTCAGAAAGCCACTGTCTGCCGTGATCAATAGCGGCTTTTCATTCACTATTTAGGGCACACCATAAAGAAACTGGAAGCAATCTGGTGAGGCTTGTTAATTCCACTTAATTATGTTGTGATGAGGCTGTGTTTTTTTATTCTTTTTTTTTTTCAATTAAGGGGCGTGTTCACAGCCCTCATTAAAGTGCACTTTATAGCATAATTGCAGCCATGAACAGCTTTGCTTTTTTAGTACCTTTCATGTATGTTTTGTGTAATGTCAGTTTTGTATAATTGATTAGAATAATTTAAGACCACGTTAAATATGGAAGCGAATTTGGCTTCAAGAAGATGTTTAAATAAAGATTTCTTTTAAATATGTACTCAGTGGGATCCACTGATTTTTAGATATCTGTAAATGTAATAGAAAAAGCACAATTCGGCAGCTATGGTTGCTGCCGGCTCCTTTTTAGGCAGGGAAAGGTGTGTGAATTTACTTTTATTAGTAATTTAATATTCTAAAATAATTTGTAAAGTTTGACAATAGTCTGAAGCTTGAAATTATGTATTTGGGCCAGCCCTAAAGTCAATCGAAACAGCTGACGGAAAGCAAATGCTAACCAAGAGAAACCCCCCGGATGCACAACGATAAATTTGGAATTAAACAACCTATCTGAATCTGGGTAAGATAGGCAAATGCCAATTTACAGATATCTCTGTGTATCCCTTTAATTACAACTTATTGTCAAAGATGATTGAGTTTCCATTTGTAATTGTGTTCAATCAAGTAGATGTGTGTCTCCATCCCTCACCAGGTCGCCCAGCCCCATGTGTCTACGGTCCACAACACACTGTTTATTGCTGATGCAGCACAACCCTAGCTCACCCCCCGAAACCCTCTCTGCTCAATAAAACAAGAGCAACATCATATCCGTCCCAGCAGTGTTTTATTCATTATGGAAGACGGAGGGAAAGACAGAAAACAGAGATTTCTTTCCTTTTTTGTGTGTGTGAGTGCGCACGCGAAAGAGAAAGAGATGAATAGGATTGTGCATTTATATTATAAATGACTTCCTTCTCGCTCTTTTTTCTTCCAAAGTGAGTGTTATGGCACTGGTAAAAATGCTGACGAGGGAGGGGACAGCAGCTTGTGTGACATGAATAACCGGGTTGGATCTTCAGTCATTTGTGGCCTTCTGTGTGTGTGCGTGGCGGCGCCTCCATCTGTCACGTGCAGTAAATGCATCACTTTACAAAAAGTGCCATGATAAGAAAGCACTCAGAGAGCGATGGATTGTTTTATTGTTTTAGATTCCATGGGACGAATGATGAAGCTTTGGTAT
>OMLJ01048491.1:0-10976 GCA_900302595.1 Gadiculus argenteus | reverse complement strand
AAATGCATCAGAATTCATGAGTGAGCTGGGACAAGAATTTATTTTGATCTTAACTTTTACTATTTTTCCTCTTCCTCCGTCTTAGTCTTCGGTGGACTTGTGTTGAACCTATACATCTAAAGAAGCTTATTCATTTTAGTTTCTACACTCAGTTCTACAGTTTAGTTGGTCATTTTCTGTCATTTATTCAGCGTTTCAAAGAGCAATCATGACCAAGTGCATTGGATTTACATTAGGCAGGAGTTATGTTGGTAAGATGATTTTATAAATGAGTGTATTAGCGCGCACATGTTTATAACATCCACATTTTCTGATAAAGAAAACGAAGCAGAACAATGGGAACAATCTTCAATAGGTAGCCCACTTTATATGAATTATAAATGCACACTATACCAGCCTAAATCGAGCACAGGCTCACAATCAGCAACATTGTTCCGTACATCCAAACATTTATATATAGTATAGGACCCATCTGACCACGGTTCATCCAACCTTGCGATCTTTCCCTCTGATACTATTTGGTCTGCAGAGAACCATTGCAGCTCAATCTCCTCCCTTTAGGCATCATTGAAGAAGATGAATCTACAATAGGGGAAGTGACTCTCTGCCTCCTAAAGAACCAAATGCTTTAAAGTTAAAGTAGAATCAGGTTCACTTATTTTACATTATATTACTCTAATAAAACAATTGACATGACCGCAGTAAAAAGGTTTAAAATACCCTTTTGAATCTACTTGAGTCATATTGAGTGGTTGCATGTGTGTGTTCACATGTCTGTGAATTAGCACTGGATCAAAGCAGAGTGGCCTCCATTCCAGGAGGCTCCGAGCGCTGTGACACCTGCAACAAGTACATGCCAGCTTGTTTCAGCATGATGGATTGTAGGGGTTAGGTGAAGACGAAGAACCGGCGCACTATCTACCCGCTGATGGGATCTATATATTTCAATCCTCTAACTCAGACTGTTGGTAATTACAATCTATTTCTGAAAAGCTGATCAAACGAGAAGGAGCTAAAGCGAGAGAGAGAGTATTTCCAGAGAACTGAAAACAATGCTGCACTGTTTGAACCCTGTAATCCAAAAGGTATAACCGAGTGAAATGAACACATGCTATTTGACTTAAAAGTGTTGTAGGAAAGAGTCAAGTTGACGAGAGCGATGAAAGATGAGAAATTAGCAGAAGAGAGCAAGATTACTGAATGAATAACAACACGAAACGTCCCCTCCCTTCCTCCCAAAGTTTCTCGGCCATTACGAAGTGTTGCATTTCACAAACGGGTGATTGATGGACAAGATGGATTCCCTGCATCAATCACGCCAGAGTTGCCCTCATTGGTCGTAAATGAGGCGGGAGAAGGGTAAAATCTAAATAGTCTCATGCAGAGGCAGGTGCAGTCAACTTGAAACAGATATTCTCACAGCACATTTCATTCACTTATAGCTGACGGATGGCTATGCCATTTCTCACAAATTACATACAAAGAAATTGCTCTTAAATTGCCCCTACAGCACCTTTAATGGTCCCTGTTGTTGGGTGTGGCGAGGAAGGAGAATAGGAGATTGCAGCAGGGCCAGGCCCGTAGCGGCGAGGATGGCGTGCCCTTTTGGATCAATGTGATTGGGTGGTCCGGGCCCGGCTGCCCAAAGGCTCACCATTACTGTGATTACTCACCCACAAGGCTGATTGGGCTGAGCTGTTCCTGTGTCTCTACCCATGTCACAAATCATCAATGTGATTACTATATGAGGCACATCGCTGACAATTTCTACGAGGAATCGGAATGTCAACTCCATGCCCTATACATATAAATAGATCAAAGTTTTCACAAATTAAGTTTGAGATATGTGTGAGTGTATGTGTGTGTGCGAGATCTTAACGTAAGTGCATGCTTTGTATGCAGAGAGGGAAAGATTAATGGGTTTTCCGTGCTAATGCCTCTCTGTGTATTGACCTTTGAAAGATTCTAGTAACCATTGATCTGTTATTGAATAGCACACGTCTCTCACACTCAAGGATAAGAGAGGAAGTCATCAGTCAAAAGATACTGGGGGTCCTGACAGTAGCCTTGGCCCATTGACACCATGCAATTGATTTGCATGAACTGTATTTTTCATTTTATGCTTTGCTAATGAAGCCATGTATGTGCAGACATGTAAGTATGGGAGAGATAAAAATATAGCAGAGTATTGTGCAATGGCAGAGAAATCTATAAATGTTTGGCAAAATAAATGTCTATATATATATATGTCTTGGCCACATACTACTTGGATGGTAAATTAACAATTTGCTACAGCAACAACAGTTGGATTATTATTACATTATTTGTACTTTCTTTGAGTTTACTTTCTTTCTTACGTTTTCACGTCATATCAGATGTTTCTTTAATGAGGTTTATAAATCAGGGATGTGAATGTCTGAGAAGTCCCCCCAGCCGTGGTGCCAATGCTTACGGCTCTGCCAGGTAGGACTTAGAGGCCATGAAGCAGGTGACATTAACAGATTACACTCTGCGACGCTCTACCATAATGGCCTCGTTTTTTGTTTGATCAAAATGGCCAGTGTCACTAGCATAACGCAATACCCACATTAAAGGGACATTCCACCGATTTTCACATTAATCTGTATTGAAAGTCGGTCATATTTGTAGTCAAAATGAAACAACTATTTCTATTTTGGTGCCTTCTTGTCCAAGAAAAGTGGGTGCTTGTAGTCTGACCAGAGCGTGAACTCCAACACTTCCTTCTTTAAATGATGTCAGAATCGTCATATGACATCATTTAAAGAAGGAAGTGTTAGAGGTAAATACAGATATCTCCCATCTCTGGGGAAAATGAGGGAATGCACCACCATTAAAAAATAGGACTTGGTTTCTAGCGATACAAAGCTTAATGCAAATGGGTGGAGTGTCAAGACGATGTCTATATATTTCAGCCCCTTTTCCCACATGCCTTGTACGTAAGAATTTGTTCGTAATGACTTGCACTCTGCGACTTGCCTTGTATGTTTCCTCAAAACTGTGTTTCTCTCTCCTGAAACAGGCCTATATTTTACAGGTCCATAATCCAGGGTTATTTGATTATTCCGCTGGGTATCTCCTCCCTGATCGATGTTAAGAACTACTGGGGACAGGGAGGGGGGGAACAACCAATATTTATTTTCATATCCGTTTAGGTCTTTAAAAATATAACTAGAAGAAAGTGTCCCGGAAATATTTAGACATGACATGACCTGAGATATATAATTCTTAAAGGATGACACATTATTTAAAAAACATTGAAAATCAACAAAAGTCTTTTGTGGCATTGACAACGTAAACGGTTTCCACTGACGGATGTGCTGTGATATATTGGCAGTGAAACAGTTTAAATGGTTTTGTTATTGTTTTCAAAGGACACGTCATTCCAAAAATAGCACTATTGATCTACAATTATCAACATGGTTGGTCATCTAATGTTCCCCCACACTCCTTTAGAATGTTAATCAGATTTATAATACACATGACATATTTTTACCTTTGCTCTTGTATTTTTGTCTTAACATACTTTTTCTTTTCCATCACATCATATGACATTAGGAAGATATTGTCTTGTTTAATAAATGTGTAATGTACAATGTGCATCCAATTGTATTGATGCTGATGGATGGTTTATATGGTATCACCAGTCTTGGTAAAGTCTTGCGATTATGCCACCCTCATCCCATCGGCCAACAGGAGGTCAAAGGTCGCCTAAAACAAAATGACATACTACAAAGACCTTGGTAAGAGAGAGCTCTGTGTGTGTGTGCGTGTGTGTGTGTGTCTGTATGTGTGTGTGTGTGTGTGTTTTGTGGAAAATGCCCCTATAACTCACCATTCAGGGCACTTTAATTTGTGGTCACAGTTCAGCTGATGGTTATTCATTACATAATCTACTAATGCTTGCAATAATCCACTCTCTCAAACCCTGTTAAGTTAAACTGGTAGTGGCACAAACGATCTCTGATAATATCATCAGGTTTGTAAAGGACGCGTCATACATTCGCATCTCTTTACATTATTACCAAATTAACCCAGAAATTGAAATTACAAATCACGACATGCGAACAGATTTAAAAGGTGTATGCTGATATTTAAGTGTGATAACTGCAAGCATGGCCTTAATTAAATTGAGCTGTGCCTGGACTAGAATACAGTGACTTAATGCAAAACATTATGAATGCGCTTGTCTGCTTATTTATCATATCCACCTCACATTTACATTTTAATCGTTTAGAAGACTCGTTTGTCCAAAGGGACTCACCTGCAAAGCTGAAAACCATCAAACAATCAATATTGGAACAACAATTTATTTAAGTGCTGCTGAATCAGATTTACAAATTCAACCGGGTGTAGGAGAGACGTGGGTAGAATCAAAGAATGGGCTTGTTTTTTTGTGGACGGATTTGCTTAATTACTTTTTATCTTGTGTGAGTGAAACAGTGACACTAAAATTGTCAACAAATACTCAAAAGTGTCAAAGGAAAGTCCACAAACTCAATGTTTTCCAAAATACGTCTGTTAACATACAAAGTGTATTTATTGTTTCCATGAATATTAATAATAGTTATTCCCTTTTCTCTCCCTGTTGAAATACGGAACACTAATGGCTTATGTGTCACAATATCAATGAGTTGTTGGGTAAAAAATACGATGGTATTTCATTGAATTAATATTGCTACAATTGTATCCGTCAGTTTGATTACTGTGAATACTGAATGTCCTTGAGGTGAATTGTGCACTACCAGATAAGGGGTATTGCATTCGGAAAACTGCACTTTTCATTACAATAGGGATGCGATGATGTTTTCAAGCATATTTAAGGGTGTCAAAATACAACTTTCCATGAATACTAATACAGAGATCTGCTAGTAATCTATATTATGGGAGATGAGGGACACAAGGGAGTATCCTGAAAAACAATTATGATTTAGAAACTTTTTTGTGATAAACCATTCCAATACTTTGACTTTGCATCATAGGACTAAAGCAGCAAAGTGTGTTTTTTGTTAGAATGTCATCCTCTTCAAGTGTGTAACAAAGTTACACACCTTTGGATCCACTACATATACAAGGAGATATCACACCATATCGTGCTCATGCGCACAAACGTTATTCTAACGTTATCTATGAATCGTGTCCCAGAGCACGATTGTCTGACTTTTTTCGTGCTACACAGAACAAAATGTAAACCAATGCATTTTGAATAGGGTTAGGGTTAGCTATGTATGTGTTAGGGCTAACCCTAACCCTAACACATACGTAACTGCATTATTATTATTACTGTGTCATTTCTATCTGACACAGATACATCATTTAGTAATTGTAACTCTATACCGGATATGTCATGTTTGTAAAAATCTTTAGTGATTTCATTCTCTTTCAACTATCCTTTCATTTCTGATATTACAGCTGTATTTCCTGTAAATAAAAAATATATATTATTGTATTTATCTTACCTTTATCCGAATTAGTAAAATCCTCCCCTATATATTGTTTATAAAAGTCTAAAACTAAGAGGAGCCACTCGGGTGACGTTCCCTTCCAGCAGGGTCTGCCCAACCTCTGCAGCAAAATATCCCCTTTTAGGCCCCAAGCCTCCACCTGGATGGACGCAGCCCTTCAGACTGCAGTGAAGCATGGTCATGCACTGAGAATCCACGTGTAATGAATGAGAATGAGTTGTTTTCCGATTGCGAGGTGTAAAATTGCTTTTAAAAAAGGACTGCTTTTAGATTTTTCAGGCAACTTTTATTTCATAATTACACTTTTTTTTTATTATTCAAGTGGACTTTCTTTTCATAATGACACATTTATTTCCTCGCTCTTTTTATCTCACAGATTCAGACTAAAACAACCGCACTGAAGAATATCAAAGCGGTTTGAACAAATCTTCAGATTCTATGAGGGGTGGTAAAATTGCATCTCTCGAGACCCCCTACACCGTACAGCCATGATGACTTCAGCCGTGACCCCCCCAAAAGTTGGCAGAGCCTTTATTAGCATCTGTGGCATATTGGTTAGGGCCTGGTGCATTACAACCACCTACTAGTAATTAGTGCTGTTCTGGTACTGTGGTCGGAGATAACCACTCCCCACTCATTACAATATATTACATAGAAATAAAAGGAACTGGGAAGTAAATGTGACATTATAAAAAAATATGTGGCATTATGAAATAAATGTGTAATCATAAAATAAAATACCCCTGAAACAAATAAATGTTTCAACAAATAAATTATCTGTGAGATGAAAGTCCCCTGAAATATATTCCTCTTGAAAAATGTCATATATGTTATGTAACGTTCTATATTTGCATTTATTGCCTCATTTCTTTTCAGGATTTATTCCACAGCAATATTGATTTATTTCATAGGCATATTTATGCATTCATTTAATATCGACTTAAATGCCTTGCCTTTCCTCCGTCTCTCATTTTGTCAGTTTCCGTCACGTTAAGAATAGTTCAGAGTTGATATATTGAGCTTCTACACACATGCACATGCACATGCAGATGAACAAATATAGTATTCAAATGAGCTCAATGATTGAATCAGTCTCCCTGACAATCGAAAGGGCAACGAAATATGAGGTCAGATTGAGCTACATTAAATAGATACACGTTACGAGGAACCAGCCGGTTGGAAATAACATCATCAGATATGGGTCATAGTGAATGTATATTTGAAAACATATGAAGTGATCAATAATCACACAACCATATTCTCCAACTTGGAGCCGGCTGTTTGTGCCCGTGCATATTGCCTGCTCATCAATCTTTACGTGACACTTTGAATGTATCGTTCAAGCCTCACATGATGCAATATTATATCTGCTTCAGAATGAACTCTGTGATCCGTGCTTAAGGAGAGATTTAGCTGAACAAATTACTCTCTCCGCAGCTTCAATTAACCTTTAACATCTTGTATACATCTTACAACCTGAAATGTGCATATTTTAAACGATGCTTTAATGTCTCTGTGTCTCTGAAAAAGTTTCAACTGTTAAGATTTAGATTATTATTCATTTTGTAACACCGCCCACCTTCACCACTACAATCACATCCGGTGATCATTTTGTGTGTGTGTGTGTGTGTATGTGTGTGTGTGTGTGTGTGTGTGTGTGTGCAATGCAAGAGGGATCAGCAGCGTATGAGTATGAAATATACATCAATGTATCATAATCAAGAGATGCAACGACATCCAGTTCTGGATGAAATCAATGAGATAACGATCTCCCTTTCTCTCTCTCTCTCTCTCTCTCTCTCTCTCTCTACCTATTTTTCTCTGCACAGCAGTCTTGCAACTCCTACGCTAAAATATGCATTTTCATGTTGGCCTCAAAGGTAGCAGGAAGAGAGATTGGGGCTGCAATAAACTAGTCTGTGTTTTACAACTAAAATAATGTAGGAATTATGTAGGAGTAATAAATGACCAGCAATAATTGTTATGTTCCCGTGCTCATACACTGGAGAGAGGATGAATAACACAATATTTCATAAAGTTTGTATGAGACGAATGGGGTACTATCGATGCTAGTTAACCTGAGATTCAAATAGGTATCAGACTTTTACTTTTCTTTAATCCTGTTTGATCGTTTGGTAATCCTCATTAACTAAATAGAATTGTGTGTTCAGAGAATATGGCCATATGTTCATTGATGCGTGGATTTACTTTAAATGCCAGCAGAAGGTATTTTGTCCTGGCAAATTCCAGCTGAGCGCAACTTCTTTCTCTGAATACTATTTAATTAAATCCTGCATAAGCTGCTGTGATGTATTTTGGGACTAGATATGTCTGACTGTGAAAGGGGCTTTGTTCTTTTGTAAAAGACACGTATCACCAGTTCTCAATGTATATAAATGTGTTTGACGTCAGAGTTTATAAAATAAACGTAGCTCTGTGGTACAAACTTCATTGTAGTCATTAGCGAAAGCTAATCGCCCGGCCTGGCAATGAGCTAGCGGGAACTTTGGTGACTAGAAACGAATGAAAGAATAACGTTGATGTTAGTTGGGAACTAGAGGAAAGGATTGCAGTCCATTTATTTTATACAGTACAGGACCAAGTACCTTTACGGGGATATTTTATGGGAGACAAATGTGGAATTGAATGGCTTACCATGGATTCCTTTTACAGATAAATACATGCCCTTAAATGAATTACCATGTGAACGGTGGCCTGCCGCGCTCGCAGACCGCTACACAGGAGGGGAGACCAGCGCCATAACGCTCATGAAAGATGGCACTTACAACGGGGTGCTTCTCTCCGAGACATCGCAGGGGCTGTGATGAATGGAGGGGGGGCCGCGTGCGAGGTGTGTTTTCCGGGAGGAACCGGCCGCACCTGATAGTGATCAAAGCCAACAGGGAGAGGGTTCATCAGATAGAGATGCACTCACCTCTTGTTCACCTCTGGCATTCTCACCCAATGAACAGTGGGGATCGAACCCACAGGAAACATTCCCTCAGTTTGATGGAGTACATCGCGTCGCGTTCAAAACCTTTTTCTTTTTGCTCCTACTGTACTGTAGCTCTGTTCCTCCTTCCATCGCTGGGACGAGCACAGACAATCTGAGCTTTCCTTGTTTCAAGAGCATGTCAGCAACGACCCGCACACTGGCATTTAATTTGAACGGCAGCCTGTCATCATAAGGCTATTTATTTTCCCACAACGCGATTTATCCCCGCTTTAAAGGGACACCTTATATGCTAAAGCCATTACTGTCGTTCGTTATGTGGTTGTTGTTTTTCTACGCATACTTATTCGTCGTTTGAAGTAAATTTCCACTATGAAATATGATAATCGATGGCCTCTCAGTGGAAGCGTAGCTGCTAGCTTTGCTAATGCTTTAATTCTGTGGGTTCGCACACCGTTCGCAGTTTACAAAAGCCCGGCTCCCGCTCTCCGCAATGACTCATTGTCCTAACATTAAAGTTTTAGAGGTAATTACACGATTTAAAGGGGGGGGGATCTTTTTTTTCCCTTTCTTTTTAAAGGCTTCATTTAAAGGCCATTAAAACAGTCACATGGAGGAAAAGACGCTGCCGTTGAAGTAATTTCCACGGGGAATCTAAAGACAATTTCACAGAGCGGCACAAGTCGTTCGCTCATGCGACGCCACTTGGTAAAAGGTCGATGTGGAATGGCCTCCGGATGCCCCAGAGAGCCGGACTAAAACAGATTAAGATCCACGTACCGTATTGATAAACCATCACGCACACTGTGAACAACCCACTGGGAAGCTCCTTTGACGTGTTGTGTTTGAGTGAGATCTTCCCTCCACCGTCCGTTGGGAATGTCAATGCGTTGGCATAGCCATCGATGTAAAGTGTTGTTGTCTGTGGGCGACGGTATATTCAGCATCTCCTTTAGGACGAGGGCTCGTGAGACACAACCGTGAGGTCACGCAGGGTAATGATAAGTGCATTCAGAAGACTTCTATATGGATAAATGGAGATTGCATGAGCCTTGCTGTGTATTATAAACCACTCTTCAAATAGCTCTGTGTTTCTTATAAATGGCAGAGCCAGCCATCAGCTATTAGTGAGTGAAATGCTCTATGAGAAATCTTGGTTTGCAGTTTGATTTTTTTCTTTGTTTCTTAGTTTCAAAACTTCTCCTCTCCTTTCTTTCTCTCTTTACAAGTTGAATCTTACTTGTGGAATCCTAATCTTAACACATGCATTTACACATTACACATGAATTATGCATTGATACAGTTTCTCACTCATCCATGTCCAAGCATTGTGAGACGTATGTATACGTAAGCATTGTGATACATGTATATTGAGATGCAATCAGCATCTCAACAGGGAGAGGGAGCATTTTTTTTTGCTTTGGCCTACTACCAAAGCAAGCAAGTTGAATCTTAATTAATGTACACAGCCAAACCTTAGCCCCGGGTCCCACAGCTAAACCCAGCATGCAGCCTATACCGTTAATGGTACAGGGGGAATACGAGCAAACTTAACAATGGCTAATTGAACAAGAAAATGAAAAAGGAATTACTCCATTCTCTCTGTTCTCTCTGTGGGGCGAAACATAGCGCCAAAATCAATTTGACAAAATTGTGTACCATAATGGCACGGATTAAAGCTTGTTGTTGCATTGTTTACATCAATTTGTTTTCAAAACGCTCCATAGCCGCTCTGTCAGGCATATAAAAAAAAAACAGTGTTCCTTGGGGGGAAAAAACCCTCACCTCTGAATTTCAGGAAATTCAATTGTTCCTTGCAGAAGAATTGCCATGAAACAATGGGCTGGCAATGGGAAGAAGATTACGGTGAATGCATGCTTCAAACCACGAATCCTAGAAAACCTAGCAAACATGCGCAGGATTAGAAGCACTTACGACCACTTCAACCACAGGTGCCCACGGATAGCGGAGAGAGGCACAGTGCAAACAGGGCTCATGGTCGAGGTGTTAGTCACTCAAACCACCTCCTCACCACCTCGCCTCCTCACCACCAACAAACATAATATGCCAAAATATACGCATCCCGCTGCCTCAGAAAAGCTGTGGCAATTACAAGAGACAGCACTCACCCAGCAAACCACCTGTTCGACCTGCTACCCTCTGGCAGGAGGTACAGGTCCGTCAGAACCAGAACCAGCAGACTCAGGGATAGCTTCTTCCCACAGGCAATCACTGCACTAAACACAACAACTTCCCGCGCAATGTGAACATCTTTATTGCACTTTTTCCTGTAATACCATGTTTATTTATGTAATTTACACAAACGTCATTTATGTAACTATGTTTCGTAGCATCTTACCTGTTTGCACTACAATATTTGCACAATATTTGCACAATATTTGCACATCTCCTACATTTTTTTATTTTTATTTATTTTATGTGTTCAAATGTTGTTCTATTTTCTATTTTCTATTTCTATTTTGTTCTATTTTGAGTAAAATGCACGGAGACCGCACAATTTCGTTGTACACTGTGCAATG